>CABFVX010009290.1:0-19142 GCA_902151425.1 Timema shepardi
ACGTCACCAAGACAGTCACTATAAGGGGCGTGGCTCAAAGTGACGGGTAATAAATCAGATAAAGCTGGCCACTTACTACTTCTATTTCTTATTGGTTTACAATCTCCTTCCACGTAAATATGAGTATACTAATACAATTAATATAATAAATGCACTCTGTTCCGGATAATCTATATTAAAATGCAGTGAAAATATATATTACTCTTAATTTATAACAAGTCGTTTTAAAATGCATCATCGTACAAAAGAGTAAACCATTAGTATAAAAAGATCACCAAAATAAATGAAATAGAATAATATTAAGATACAAAAGTTCAATAACAATTTTGGCTGCCAAACAGTGTCGTTTGCACCTTATTATGAAAGCCTCAACAAGGGGGATTCTTAAAGATGCATTTAACACCTCCTTGTATGCAAATAGGTCAACATAAAGTGAGAAAGTGTTTAGAAGAGTGGAAAGAGGGGGATTAACTACCTTATACAAACCCTTGTGTTTTTTTTAGTGCTGGAACAAGTTTTAAAAGTGGTGGCTGCTTGCTTGTCTGTAAGAATTTTGCCAACTTTATAAAGTTAATATCAGACTAAAGTTTCAACTTAGCCTAGCTACAACTACAAAATTCCAATTTTTCACAAAAGAAAGTTTATAATATTCAATAAGGCACGAGGACAGGAATGAAGAAGTCTCGTGAAGTTGAGTAAAATTCTTCATCAAAGTTTTATTAGAAATATTATCAGATATATATTGATCTATGTGGCTTTTATATGTGGAGATGATAAGCTAAGAAGATATTATAATCTTTTATTGGTCTATCACTTTGAAATATTGTATTAATATAGTAAGACTGGTGACTATACAATAAATAAAAACACTCAATTGAAGTTTATTTATTTAAAGTAAGTAATTGATATATAGCTGACTTTAAGAAACCCACTATTTACAAAGTTTTACGTAAACAAATCAATGACAAGATTCTAACCAATCATAATAGTAAAGCCTTAATATTTTAAATAAATATTATAAATGTACAAAAATATATTTTAAATTAATCTTGATGTAAATCATAATAAAATACTTAATCTAAATTAGCGAAAATTTATTTAATTGAGGTTTTTCTTATTTTATTTTAAAGTATGATTAATAATGGTATTAGCTTGAATAAAATGAAAGATTTTCAAGAAATAATTATTCTAGAAAGATTTTAAATGGTTCTCAATGGGCATCCTATCAAAAAGGAATCTTAACTATTATATTCAATACTTTTATTTCCAGTACAAAGTCAAAGATTTCATTGTAAATACAAGTTTATCAACAAACAGCTTATTTACTAACCCATCTTAGGTAAATTATTCCTAATACTATAGACCCAGCCCAAAAGCTCGAATAAATAATTTTCGTCGGTTCTATCTAAAATCAAACAATAATTCCTCAAAATTTTATTCAGAGAAAACTCAAATTTCTTAGTACAGTAGCCCCATGGCTTCTTTGGTGCTGACTGACAGCTCACATCTGACTTCTGACAGTCAAAATTTAGGTACATACCTAAATTTTGACTGTCAAACGTGACAGCTGCTAAACAAATGTTTTTTCAGATCATCTGGCTCAGCGTAGCGATATTTAATTTGGTCTGTTAGCTTTTTAAAACTATCAGTCAGCACCAAAGAAGCCATGGGGCTACTGTACTTCCTGTTTGATTCCCTTTACTTGTATGTGCTAATTTTATGTTTGTCACGGTTGTTTTTAGTATATGCTTTGCCTATACAAGAAGAAGAGCTCTTCGAAAATATTTAATTCAAGAAATGGGAGAGTGAAGGGAAATTTTCTTTAGGCATCACAATCAATTTGCTGTCCAGTTCCAGTAGTGTAGTTTATGAAACCTACCTGTTATGTATATAGCAGTGGAAGCTATATTCTTTCTACACTTCTAATACTACTCTCAAGGTTTCACATACCTTCTTTAATATAACGATTCATAATATGCATCAACAATGTCTCATCATTATCCACTTACTATCATATTTTAAATATGTTCTATAATTAATTTTCAAAAGTACACTTTACACAAGAGAGGATATTAATTCATAGTAAATTAGTCATGTTAATCTCAAATACACTCAATAACATTACATATTTTATACCACTCCAACTGGTGGTCGCATGATCTAAAAATTATTCACTCTAGCATTATATTGGCTGACAAGTAAATATAATATTGGAGGTTGGAGGCCCTGTTGTATTTACTGGGACCAGTTTTATTTTAAAAGTCTTCTCAAGCTCCCTTTACGCTAACGCGAGTATATTTACACACATTTCAAAAGTTCTCATCCGTAATTCATTAGATATAATTTGTAGTTAGCCACATCGTTGGCCACAGGGCCAAACGTGCTACTCTCGCATTAGACTATACTGCCGATGACTGGGATATCGAGGCTCGAATCTCGGTTAGGTGTACTGTTTTTTTTTTACAAAATGGTTTCCACTCTTCATCCATGCAAAATTGGGTACATTTCCTCCAAATATAACCATCCTAATCACTTAAACCATTAGAGTAATTAATATATTAGCGTAAAACCCGAAAGTAGTAAGTCATGGTGCTACAAAATAAAATGACTAGCTAAATATAAAAGGTAAAATAGACGCAAGAAACTAGTTAAGATATCCTTTTAAAATTATAATTAATGAGATAATTTGACTTGCAAGGAGTTTGAAAACCAATCTGTTTGTGCACATATGACTCGACCAATCTCTGTTCATTCAAGCATGAAGTACACATTTGCCAGTGTGTGTGTGTGTGTGTGTGTCTGTGCGTGTGTGTTCATGCATGTGTGATCGTGCACGTGTGTGTGAGCGTGAGCGCGCGTGCATGTTTGAAGTGAACGTCATGTTATTTAACTGTGCAGAAGGGTTATTCTGAAATCTCTCCAGACTGTGAGACTGTCCTTAACACGCATCACTAAAAAAAGACCACTGGTAAATCTCCGGTAGAAATACTGAGTACGATACCGTTTCAGAGCATAGCACCTCTGGTCAATGAAACTTTGAAAACATAAATAATAGTCAAACCTTTTTATCTAATGAATGATAACTAAAAGTTACACAAATTCCATTAGAATATTATTTTTGTAAATGTAATAACAAGAAATGGGTTTGATTAACTTTTTTCATTTTCGGATGGGAATCATGGAAAACCTTATAAGCGTAAAAGAAGTGCTCTCCAATATGCGTTTTTATATTTAATATCTAAGGAACTTATTTTGCTTCCACCGAGTTTTAAAGTAAGAATCCAGGTCTATTTTGTTTTTTGATCCGAATACTTCAAATAATTTGATGATTTGGATATTCATTGATCAAATATTTATATAATACATAGTGAAGCAAACAAAAATTGTATGAATTTATAGTTATATTTAATATGAGTAGTTGGTCTATATTGAAATTAAAAAAGTTTACTTAAGTAAACATAACAGTGATAGAACTGGATGGAAGGTTTAAAATCCCAATATGAAGATAATAAGAGCTTTGGATCGAACCCTGAAATCGTAGTTTTATTTTTAACCAATTCATATTACAGATTCAGGTTGTACGCGTATATATTTATTATGTTAGGGAGTTTTGGAAAGAAAGTTTGAATTTATATTAAGTGTACCTGCATCAGCATAGAGGGAGACTGGAAAACCATTTAGGAAAAACCACATTCAGGAAAACTGACCGGAATTCGATAACCGATCTGCATGGTTTCAGCAGTTTAGTCTATTTCGAGAGGGATGCCTTATAACATTCAGCCACTGAGGTATGTCATAGCCTTTTACTAAATGGATTGTTTTACAACTCAATTACAAAATTTTGTATTTTGAAATTTATAACAAATAAGTATGAAAATGTATCCTTAAGAAACAAAGAAACACCCTTGAAATTAGGGAAGAAACTACCTTAAAAAAATACTTACTAGATAAAATTATTATAGAACTTATTGTTTTCAAATACACCCCAAATTGAATGATATTAAAATTTTGATATATAATATAGTTTTTTAAATAAAATTATACAAATGAAGAATATATATGTTTTTATACACATAAATTAATCATGGGCAAATCTAATAAATACAAACGTTAGTATAGGCTATGAATCATACCAATTCAAGCATAAACTATGTCTATAATGTTAATCTTTGCTATCAAAATATTTACTCGTTTCGCTATACACGCTTTAAATATTATCTAATATTAAATATAAAAAATTTAACAATAATTAAAATTTAAAATATTCATTATGTTAGACATTTCAACTAAAAGCTTAGATCAATTGTATTCAGTATTAAAATTACTAGTTTTGATAGCAGTGTAACTCATTCATGCCATGTTTTTTTTATCTTTAGTAAGTGGGTTTAAAGTTGAAATATCTCCTATAATCTCTCTTCGAAATGATGTGAATATTTGTGTTTTGGTGATACAGGTTGAATAGAAAACAATTTAATACTACACACAAAACTACATTAGATTCATAGGGAAAAAAATATTTTCAATGTTTAAGTGCCAATCTAAAATTTATGTCAATTTAAAAAAAAAAGTGCCATAAGTACTCATGATTCTATTCAATCAATTCAATTTTATTGATGTGCTATTAAACAAAAATATTTGAGTGACCACCATATAAAAACAGATAATAAGATTAATAATCCCCGTGCATATTATTGTTTGCGATAGGTACATAGGATTTTATTGCATAATTTAGTTAAGATTGATTCACGCATTGCTTAGCTATTCCATGATAAATATCAGGATGGACATAAGAAATACCAATATCTCAAGTTAAAACAGAACATATTTTCACTCAGTCATTAAAGTTAATAATAAATATGACATGCATACCCTGATTTTGGTTGGAAGAACAGTAGAGAAAATTCAAACATTTTTCTTAGCGGTCAACATTGGTAATATTTCAACAAATTATTTCTGTTATTTTATAGGTATTGATAATATATATCAAAAGTGAAAGCTGAAGATAGCATGACATGATGTGTGAATACATTAAAATTGTTTTAGTAACTTTAGTAAATAACTTCTAATGTTCTTCCAACCAAAATCTTACTATACATAGTAATGAATAAGTTGTTAGAAATATGAACCAACTACTGCCTTTCACTGCCTATGAGAGTTTCCCACATTTAATTTTTTACAAATGTGGTGGTAATGAGGAAGTTAGAGAACGGAGAGTATTTACTCGGAAGGAGAAACTGAAACTATAGTGAGATTCAAACCATAACCCCCCCCCCCTACCCTTTCTCCGAGTCAAATCATACTAGATGACATTGACATTTAGTGCCTCTTCCAAAAGAGGCAGGTATAACAATAAATAATTATAGCCATGGAAAATTATGCATCTTATGTTAGCCCCATATTAAAATGTAGTTTTAAAATTAATTTTATAGTAACATAATCAAAGGTAGAGGGATCTGGATTGACTTTTATATAAAATTTTATTTGAATACGTAACATGCTAGTGAAGCAGTTTCTTTGATGGGGTTCATTAAAGACATTGCATTCTTTGTGATTTTGAAGATATTTTTCGAAGCGGATTTCCTCTTATCTACTTGACTCATCTAACCACTCTAAGTACAAACACACTTATATACCAATGTACAATCTAGAAAGACAAGGCGGGAGAATCAATAGTTCACTCTGGAAAGTATCTTGCCTATGGATTTATAACACTTTCTCGCACCAGTTTAAACACACTACTTATCTAGCACGGACAACATAAACTTGCTTTCTTAAAATAATATTTTTTCTGGTAATATATTAGATATAAATTTATAAATAGGCTTCCCCTGACTTTTTAAATCCACATACTGATTAGAAGATTCCTACACGCTATTTTTATGACTAAACCGGGTCTGGATTAACTATCGGGAACAAATCTACTTTGGCGCAAGTATAGAAATGGCGTAACTCTTCACCCAAGATGGTCCTCATAATGCTTCTTATTTATTTGCTCCGGGATTATAAATGATTTTTAAATAATTAATTGAATAGAACTAATTCATTATAAAACATGTTGTTTCACTGAAAGACCATACTTAGAATTATAAGAAATTATCATTTTTGGTTCAAAGTTAATTTATATCTTTAAAACTCGACGAATAGGACGTAACCACATTAAATGGTAAATCCTATCTTGATTTGGCGTGGCGTCACAGGTAGTCAACGTCCTTAAATAGAGAACATAAACATCCCATGCTGACATTTAGAGCAAGTAGAATGTGATAAAGGGTTTGTATTTTTCCTTCCTCCTTATTTGAGATATCTCTCAATCGATTGTATTACCCCCTTGAGTTTTTTTGGCTTGCTGACCCTCAGTTGTAAAGGGAAGTTTTTATTAATGATCTTGTCTTCATCTCTCTTTTCAATCTAACTGACAGAAGAACCTAATTAAAGAGCTAGTCTTATCTCTAGCCAATTGAATACTAATTGATCATAGCAGCATCAAAGATGTTTTATCTATTGAACATACATCTCGGACCAGCAGGCAAGAGTATAAAAGTGTCATTATTGTTTGGTCTTCTTTTCCAGTAACTATGAATTTAGATTTCCTGTCCCTAAAATACCAATTTACAGTATTGTTTGTAAAAAATTAAAACTTCTTTCTTTCAGAAAATAGTAATATAATATTGATCTCCAAACTTTTCTTTTCTATTCATGACTACTAAGAAATTGCAAAATGACAAAATATATTTTAAACAAAAAGAAAGTCTTTACTGGGGTTAATGCATTTTTTTTCATCCACCATGCCGAGTACACCTATAGGATATTTGAAACGTTATTGGACAGTTAATTAAAAATATATTTGTCCAGCCTAACATCTAATCTGCGTGCCCACCAATGTGAGTTAGGTGTGCACTAGAAATATTAACCGTTATCGTTCCTAACCATAGACCAAGGCTATTAAAAACTATTAGCAGTAATTATCGTTTACATTTATGGGGAAAATGTATGATCCGTTAAACTAATATCCATACCATTAAATCTCCCATTCACACTAATGGCCAATCAATATAGAAACAATTAATCTAGACATTTTGCCGAGGGAAATATTTGTGGTGCGAAAGTAGTAAAATGTTTGGAGTTACAATTTAAAAAATAAATATTTCGTGGAAACCAATTTGATATTTGATTTCTTTGTATCTAAACGATATAATTTATTTTCATCACATTAAACACCTACCACCCAAATTCGGAATCTTAAACATAATTTATACAGGGACTACTTTTGTGTTTTAGTGGATATATATTTAAAATTTCAAGTTTCAATAAGATTTGCCCTAGATAAACTACTTAAAACATTTCCTCATAGCTAATAAATAGTTGCAGGTAATATCTAAAATATGAACTCAACTTCAATTCAAAACACTAGTACATCTGGCGTCCATTAGTTAATAATTAAATTCTATACAACGTACAAAAATTACTTTCATTATAAATTTTTATTGAATTACATAAAATTACACTAAATAATGTCAAGAGTAAATGTAGTTATTAAGAACAAAATTGTGTTTTTTTTAAATAAAATAAAGCTATGTTACATTTAATACATACATTATCTTAAGAATTTAAAATAACTTGGTACATAAAGTGAAAGATAAATTTTATTAGTACATTTTCATACTAAATCCCTCCTATTTCATGTTTGATTTAATAAGTATGTCAATCATAAAATATAATTTTTTATTGTTTCTTCAAAGATCTATAAGACGAAAGAATTTAAATATTAACACAATTTTGTAATATATATAACTGAATAACATTTGTAGCTATTAAAATGTACATTAATTTATTCTTATATTTATCTCTTATTTTGGACGTATTTTGTTGATAATAATATATTTGGGCATTATTTTGTGAAAAAGGCTTCCAGTCGTAAGTAAAATAGGATTTTTTTTAAATAATTAATGTTAAGTTATTATCTAATCACATATATAAACAAATTGGAATATTACTAGCTCTCTATTATGTATTATTTATCAATACTTATTTTCACAACGTTTAAACTATCCATTCTTGATATGCGCTTATGTATTAATAATGCTAATGTGTAAGGGACGAGGAATATTTATTTTATAGGATGTTTACTAATATTTCCATTGAGAGATATTTGAAAAACATCTAGGAAAAACCATCTTCGGAACATTCTACGGGCATTCGAAATACGAATACCTCGTCATCGTCAGGTCAATTGCTATCCCTCATACAATTTGACTTCCAAAACAGATATTTACCAAATTATTTTTTTAAGTGTGATTATCTAACTGTACGTGTAGTGCAATAATGTTTATAATAAAAGTCTTTCTTTATTTTCTAAAAGAAAACATCTTGAACTAGACAAGAGATTGTATGTATTACTGAAGGTAATGAAAAATAGTAGATAGAATAAGTACACGCCATAATTTGCTTGTCAAATCGATAGCATCAAGGCTGGTACGTGGTGGAAAACTGAGACGAGTTGCAGATGTTTAGAAATCCCGAATCATTTAAGAAATCGTTTGATATGTTTTAATATCACTTTCAAAAAAATATAGGCGAAAGCTAGTAGCAAATTTCTGAAAACACGGAATAGTTTAATGTTGAGTTAAAATATATCATAAAAAAATTCAAAGGCGTTTTACTAAAAAAAAATTGACTTCCGAGATTAAAGAAAAAGGTTAGAAACATATAGGGCCTATCTTGCCTTCCTTTATCAAATAAATGCATGGGTTGATAAGGTCTACATTAGAATATTTTTTAAAGGTGTGATAGTCCTATTGCGATTTATGTTATTTATCAGAAATTTTTTAAAAAATTGGATTTAACTTAAAACTTAAACTTCCTAACTGGTAAGAATTTTAGCCTAAATTTTGATGTAAGTAGCGTTTTAAAATAGCTCAGCATTTCATAATCTCTAAAATACTTTCTAGTGATCCCCAATGTAGCAACCTTCAGATGTACTTTAGTCGGATCATGCCGTAACTACTAGTAGGACTTCCAGGAACAGGATTCTTATTAGTGGACAGTAATAATAATTATTCTGGAGCACATGCTAATATCCCTAAATAAATATTTATTTGTCTGCATATGCTTAAAACGGTGTCCCAGTTTTAAAAGGAATTATATTCGTATTTCACTAGGCTTACATTTAAAGGAAGATAAGAATTTGAAGCATGAAAGAGGGTGCTTAAAGATGTATTCAACATATTGTTTACTAATCCCCTCTATACGCCATTTTAGTGCATTTATAATATTAAATAAGGATTTAATATGAACTGTTTATTAGTTTTTACAAACAGTTTCCAAGCTATAATCGTAAATTTATATTTTTAAATTCTACATGTTGAGTATTAGATATATATTGGTTTAAACTCGTACCAGTTAAAGCTCACTTACATTAATAAATAACAATTTTAAGCCAAAAATGTTTTCTCGAGATACTAACTTTTAAAGAAATCCTCTTAAAATAAATTATTTGACTCAAAAGCTAATACAACTTTTTTTATCGTAATGTTTGGTACTATCTGGTTGTCATAGCAACTTGACATATTATGATTCACACTGGTAGTAGGACAAAAACAATGGGAATTGGTAATATAAAAATTACATATAAGTAAACAATTTGATATTAACTTGGTAAATGAATGGGGATTCATCTAATCTTAGGTTAAACAATATCACCTGCCTATAGAGCTTGGATGGATACAGTTATAAATTAAAATAAATATACCTGAAAAAAAGAATATAAATCTATGTTCAATTTTTTAGCTAAATTTTATATCTGGTCTATCATTAATGATAAGTTAAATTTATTTAAAACAAATATTAAATTCATATAAATAGAAAATAAATATAATCGCCAAGTAAACCAAAATGTATTATGCTCCTAATTAATTAAACTAAAATATTAAAATAGTAATATATATTCTAAAACATTAAGAATACACACTATTAGGTGTTTAACAATGCCTAAATTAATTACCAAGGAGATTTACCAACATAAAATAATTATAAATATATCCTTGTAAATATCATTATGTAGAAAAATAATTTTCATAGCAGCATTTCAAATTTCCTAGAGTAATTTAGAGAAAAAGATGTCCATGAATAGCTTGAATTGGGGAGGACTATATCTATGATAAAAATAGAAATATTGCACCCATTGAGTTGTTATTCTGTTGAAGATAAAAATTTAGAAATGTATTTTAAAATGAAATTCTTCATAATACAGTTAATATATGAGAAATTTCCTCACAGACATTTACAGTCGTAGTTGTGAGCCAAGCCCAGCTTTGGACACATTAACTTTCAATTTGAATACCATTTTGATAATAATTACTCTTGAGATAATATTCAATGAATTGAAAAGAATTGATCTATCACTTTCTTTAAATGACACCAAAAAATTAACCTTGATCAAAATTTAAACTGTACCAGCTCACTTTCATGGGGGAAAATTTAAAAACTTTCCACATTGGAGTTTAAGAGTCGAACTCCTACAAAAAATGTACACATGCTAAAAAGGTTGGTTTAAACAGAGTATGTTAATATGAACTTATAAGAAACATTAATGAAAAATCGTAAACAGTCCAAAAATATAATTTAATCGATGTAAGTTATTAATTTTTTTTTTAATTTTTAGATCATGAAATTCGAAACTTGTGGCGTTTAAATTTCAACTAGATTCATTATTTATTGTTTGGTTTATATCTTCTCTCTATATCGGTCTCTCTCTCTCTCTCTGTCCCACCCTAGTTCTCCTGATCACTACTAGGGGCGCAAGCTTGAACAAAACAAAAACTATGGCCTCCGTTCTTTAAACATTGTTTGTAAATACTAAACGAAAATTGAAAGGATTGATTAAGCCCCACTAGAAAGGGTCCAATATACTACCTCCCGTTGTTTATGAATATATTTCCATGTATTCTTACATTTTTAGAACGTTCAGACTTTTTTTTTAAAATAAACGTTATGGAAATAAGGCATTCTTGGCTATGTTTCCAATTTACATTTGCTTGTTTTTGAATAATATCTATACTAAAAATACATTTTATTGTATTGAACAATCAAGTATTAGGTCTCTTATGTCACAATATTTAATGTACCCTTAAATGTAATAAGCGTTCTTTGCGCCTTTCCACTATGGTGTAGCTTACAAGCTAATACCATAGGGTAGTCCAAAAATGAATAACATTTATCTTTCATAGATAATGTACTCCTCATTATCCTAAATAGTATCAGGTGATTTTATGAAATTTTAAATAGTTCACTCATTCTAAAAGAATACAAAAATATATGTAAATATGTTATTTATTTCAAAATGGGAATTATTTCAACTCAAAATTCAGAACTGTTAGTTGTATAGCTATTTTTTATAAAGTCTATTAATATTTTGAAATTATAACTATAGATTTAAACTTTTTGTGTCCTTTCATTCAATCATAACAACATTAAACATATTGTATACTCAGAAAAAATAGTGTTATAAACTTATTTCTTCACTGACAAGTGATAATCAATCTTACTTTCACTGATTACTCTCTCAAAACCAGTCCAATTCCATTATTCATAGACAGTAAAATGTGCACTTTTTCCCATGTGGTAAATTCTTAACACCAAAAAGTACAACATTACTACTCTACAAGACCATTCTGCTAATATAGATACTAGTTACTAAAGTGACACAAGCCATACTTTATTTCACCAAATAAAGCTATATTTATATCATCATTATATAATGAGCGGATACATATTTTGAAACAGATAATAATGGGATTCAGAGATATTTGTTAAATGCTCCCACCTTCTAAATAATCACAATAGTATTAATAGTACCTACCGAATAAATAATATTCACTTGAGTATCCTCGTTATAACCATGACAAAAAAAGTAAATAAATAACCTCTAATACATTCCTTGGAATCACTTCTTTTTCTTATTGTGATATTGTATTATTACTTTAATTAACGTGCCCTGGATGAATATATCAAAACACGATTTAAAAAATAGCATAATCATAGATAATATAGAGCCCTCACTGACAAAAATGCATCACTGTCAAATAAATTTCATCATGTTTAATATCTTGGATGTGCAAAGAATCTAAACCAACATATTTATTTCAAGAGTCAGACACGCTACCAAGTTATACAAGTAGTACAAAGTATAACATTAATTTTAATTCAATGATATGTGGTAAGCTATATTACAGTAGCCCCGTGGCTTCTTTTGTGCTGACTGACAGCTCACAGCTGACTTCTGGCATTCAACATTTAGGTGTATACCTAAATTTTGACTATCAGAAGTGATAGCTGCTAAACACGTGTTTTTGAATATCATATGGCTTGGCGTAGAGATACATAATTTGGTCTGGTAGCTTTTCAAAGCCGTCAGCTTTCAGCTGTGATCTGTCAATCAGCACCGAAGAAGTAATGGGACTACTGTAGTTTGTATAACTCATCAATATGTATTTCAGATTCCTAATCTGTTGAAAAAAGAAATACTTCGCAATTAATTATTATTGAATGGTGAGACTTGGCGGATGAATGATTATAGTTACGGAGATAAGACAAATATCAATCAGATTTGAATAGTACTTTGATTATTTATGGTTTTAGGTGGGTTCAATACCCGTGTCTTGATTTCCATCTTCAATGAATTCAAATTATAAATGTGTATAAAGCCTAACTGAAGAATAAACATTCAATACACGACTCCTCCAAAACCACAAATGCTATAAATTAAAACTAGGGGTGAGAATAAATTTAATCTAACATCAATTTCCCTCTATCTATGCCCCCTCAATCCCACAACATATTTTTATGAAATAAACATAGTAGAGATGATCAATGGCTACACTTTTTTTGTTCCTGAAAACCTTTTTAGTTCATTACTTTCATTACGCTAGCATAATTTTTCTCCCATCGCAAAATTGTTTTGGGCGTGACTCAAAACGGGGCCCTGAGGGTGCTAAGGTCGAGTTAAAGAGTAGGGAAGGGCACATTTCCCTAAAGTTTTATAGAGAGGCGTAACCCTCCCTTCTCTTAATTTTTTTTTAAAATAGGATAGGAAGCAAAACGAGATACCACCTCAAGATACAGTTTTCATTACCGAAACCTCATCCTTAATTAAGTTCAGAAAACAGTGAAAAGGGGCTGGAAGATGGTAGAAAAAAACTGCCTGGAAGGGTAGTTTATAAAATGTTAGAAGAGAGCCACCCCCTTCTTTACCCACCCATCCCTCTAAAAACCCCCACGCCCCATCTCGTAAAACTGCCTCTTTTCGGTGCCCATAAAGATCAACTCGGAGTGAAGTTTTTAAAAGCTGTGTCGTAATCCAGGAGCTTCATTCCTTCTTTTTTTTATCTATTTTTTTTTCTTTTTCGTCTCCTGCTTCCCTCCCCCAATAAATTGCACAGAGGATTTGCATTGGATTAGAAGATGGTAGAGTATTCTCTATCTATTGTTTTTCATTTTGTTATAATATATTTTGCACTGCATTACTACTTTAAATTACACAACACATTAAAATAGGTTTCCTCACTGCTTAAAAAAGAAAAAGAAAATATTCTCAACACTTTCTTTCTATAAGTCTTCTTGAATGTTAATGTTGACATAACTCACTACACATTGATTTCACTATACATAAACCTTATTTAAACCTTTTCTATTTCCATGCTAAAAAATAGATAAAAGTGAGATAGTAATATTTTTATGGGTAGATCTATTAATTTAGTTTAACTTTGATAGAGTTAAAAAGCTTAACAATTGTAGAATACATTTTGTTATGCTCACTACGGCTAAAATAAGTTTAGAAATAACTTCAAATAGCCATTTTTATTATTTCCTTTAACAAGCGAAATTAAACATATAATTTCTTAACAAGCTTTTTATACAATAACATGACTTATAAATAAAATGTATTTTCAAAAAACATATATCAGTGGTCACATCACAGGGAATAGGGCGTCCATCTTGTCAGATTGAATTTCCTATGATTAGAAGGTTGAAGTTCAAATCCCGGTGGTTGTAATAACGTAGTTTTCTTAAAAATTTTCACAAAATTCATTCACACAATTTACAGTTCATTTTTTTTAAATTCTACCCTTTTCAGTTATATCCACTTATTGTCAATAAGTGTATAGCACGGACGGACGTGGATAAGAGAAAGTAAACCCATTCACCCACAACCATAGTTATTAATTCATTCACCCATTATCTCCGTTTAGGTAGATGCAGGTCTTATGGATAAAATATTTATCTTAACTCTCTATCTCTCTCTCTCTCTCGCTTAAACATTGCCAAACATCATTTTAAGTTATTTCTGAAGGTAGTTTTCTGGGTTAGGAAGGATCTGATGGCAACCGTGATGAACCAATGTTGCGAAATTTGTCATATATTCAAAGAAAGAATGATCACATGAAAACACTAAAATTACAACGCTGTTTCTAAATAGTAGCCATATAGCTTTCTTCCAGATAATATCAAAGTATCTGTCAAAATAGAGGCTCCAATCGCAAGCAAAATAAAAAGGTTAGTTTAGATCACCCTTTTAATTTAACCAGGAGATATAAACTTAAAAGACAGATATTCTATCAATACATATTTAATAACTTATAGCGTGTTATCAAACTTAAATTAAAGGCTTTATATAAGAGATGAGCTTGGTTGATGTAGTACTGGAGTTCATATAAAATATATGTAAAATATTATACATTTATTACTCACTACCCTTTATTTACCCTTACCATCTCTCCTGTTAACCAACTTGACGTTGGTTGCCTCTGGTGAGCAAATGTTTTTTTTTATTAAACTTCAATTTAGATTTTAAATTTTAATTTCCAAGTATTCTTGATAATGTTCTACTGATTATAAAAATAAAAATCAAGTTGGAGTTCTGATAGCATGGGATATCAAATAGGTGTCCCTTGTTAACGAAATATGATAAGACGAGGAATTGACGTTTTCTGATACATGGGGTCATATGGGCTAAAAACCAGTCACAATTTAATCATCTCAAAAACATTGTTTATTTTACAAATAAAGAGAGAAATAAATTTATATAGACGTGTATTGCTAGATAAAAGTAATATCTGCATATTCAAACCTATTCGAAACAAGTTAAAATTATGGGGAGTTTACCCACATTGGCACGAAGATAGAGAGGGAAACATATTTAGTAAAGCGGACACCTCAATACACTGGTTTGAAATTAAGACTTTGTTTGACAGCTTTAAAAACTCTAAACCAGATTAAGAAAAACAGATGTTCATCAATTTTTATGGATCAAATAGTTATCATAGTATTATAATTTTAACTGCAAATACTCCATTACTATATTACAGTTAACTTTTGTTATATTAATTTATTAGAAATAATTATTTAACTAGTGTAGTTAGAAATGTATTAAGTAAATTAGTTGGTAAGTCAGATGAAAGAAATTGGCAGCTATATTTAAATTAGCTATTAACTCTACTCATTTGCTTATTATATTTTTAAATTGAGCTACAAATGAAGGGATTTATGCGGTATAAGCTGTATATAGTTTAAATTTACTAGAATTTGATAATTAGGCTATAAAGCTTAAATTTGATGGCGGGATGATATATGTGTGTGTTTGTGCATGCATTCTTTTATAAATACCTAATTAGTATATAAATACGTATTATATCTAAATGTGCTAACAGATGTACTATATTAGACTGAGCTAGCTTTATTACAATCCGTTTTAGATATAGTTCTATTTTAATAGAAAGATCCTTTTAGAAAATACAAGAAAAGTATATAAAATTGATAATATTATCCTTTTACAACGATCTATAGAAAGTGACATATAGAATACACGATTTGATATTAGTAGTACTTGAAACTTGATCTAGTAACTTTTCTAGCCATCAGCTAAATCTATTCCTATAAATATTGTACTGTAGGAAGGAACGTGATTTTGATACTTTTAAAAGTCAATAAATCTACTTTAATATATTTATACCTAAACATATTTTTTACACAGCCGTAAATTTTTATAGATATTATAAATATTTAATAAACAATATCGATAGAAGTCAAATATTTTTTCACCGAATCCTTATCACTCGTACTGACTATCAACATTTAATTTTACTAATGTATAAAGAATAATTCCTGAGCCTGTTTAAGACTGGTTGATTATACTATTAACCAATCTAATCAAGCCTAGCCTTCAATTAGGTAACGCATGTAAGGTTGGGCTTTGTAAATAAATATTTCTCTCAATTATTAATAGTGGATAAATAGAGAATGAACTAAATTTACATTTATTTTAAATAATAAAGAGATATAAAATAAATGGAAAATCGAAAATACGGCTCCGTTATGTTCTGACACATAGTCTATACTAAGGTTAACAACGTTTAAGATTACTAAGTCATCTAGAAGCTTCTGGAGGGTGTGAAAACACACTTAAACATTAGTTCCACTTTCAACATTTATATATGTATGTATGTAAAACTGAATTTGATCAAAATGTACCCTCAATTGTGGGGATGAATAATGGGAAATTATTTGTGAGTATTCAATCTCGTTAAATTCATCAGAATATTAGAGCTCCAGCAATCATACACCAAGATACAAGCCTAGATTAGTTTGAAGTTAAGTCCGTTTAACCTTAGCTGATAACAATACTTTTAAAAAGCACTTGTTCAACATCATAAATGGGAAAAAAGAGAACTAGAGTTTAACTAACAAAAAACATGAAAAATAAATATATAAATCCAAACGAACAATGTCTGTAAATTATTATATTATATCCAAAACTAAAATATTAAATTATTATGTTTGAGAGTAAAATTACTTCTGAGATCACAATTTTACAAACGTGCTTAGAAAAAAAGAAATGTAATATGTTTATAAAAACATTTTACATAATGTCATTGAAGGATTAAATATTTTAATTTAAAAAAAAAGGTTACATCCATTTTATGTTCATAAAAGATTTAACATGTAAGCGTCTTGTGTCGACAAAGCCTTAATCGTAATGTAAACAGTGTTAAATAATATAAACCTCGCAAAGTGAAGTTAGCGGTTGTCCCGTAAGAGAGAGAAAGAGATATAAAACGTGACTGTGATGGTATGAGGGGGACTGGGGGGGCGTGTGTTGCTTTTAGCCGTAGGGTTGGATCGTGTTTAGGACGGGACTTAGACCACACCCAGTCCTCGTTGAAACACTTCTCTCCCTTTAACCCCCCTACCTATTTTATTTTTTGTCTTGTCACTGTGGAAATGAGTGGCATGAAGACTCGAAACAAAAGCGTTTCGTCCAGAGTTTTGACAGTTCATTTCCAGTGTTTCACCCAGTGTGAGGATGGAATGGAGGAAGTTAGGGAAAGGTTTGAGGGGGCTTATCCAACCAGGGTTTATAAAACAGGACAAATGTTTTGAATTTAATGACTTACATCCAACTCATTATACATGGACTAGCCCCCCCCCCCCTCCGCCAACGTCACCCCCCATTAAATAAGCATTAAGTGCTTGGTTGTATCTATATTTTGTAATAAAATTAATATGGTGTATTAGAACAAAATGTGTCCTTATACAAGGGCTAGCTAGATATGAGGGCAGCTTAGGGGATTTTAATAGTATGGATCGCCTAAGGGGAAATATACATACAAGTGTAAATCCTTTCNGCCAACGTCACCCCCCATTAAATAAGCATTAAGTGCTTGGTTGTATCTATATTTTGTAATAAAATTAATATGGTGTATTAGAACAAAATGTGTCCTTATACAAGGGCTAGCTAGATATGAGGGCAGCTTAGGGGATTTTAATAGTATGGATCGCCTAAGGGGAAATATACATACAAGTGTAAATCCTTTCACTGATTAAAGCTATAGTAGGTATTCTAAAAAACGTTTCTTCCTCTAGAAAAAACAGTTTTCTACGTCATTGGAAAAAAATCTAAGACACTTTTGATTTAAAAACTCATCTCAAAACTTTTAACGATTTCTTTCTTGGCCTAATAATTTTGAGTGATGAGACAAACAATGCCAAAAAAAATTGGTAGCTACAAGTCTGGATATATATATATATATATTTCTTGTCTTATCCTTTCCAAATAGATTTGAACATAGTTATATTGTTTGTTATTATTGTGGATGGAAACTAAAGTTTAATCAATACTCTTAATAAAAGTTATAATGTTGAGATAAAGTCACTAGAGCATTAAATAAATTTCACAGGGCTCAAATATGTGTTTAGCTTATGATTATAGTAGAAAGAAAGCCTTAAAAATACAAACTTTTTTAGTTTGATCCATGGATTAATTATTGTTTAATTTTCATGTTAATTAATACTATGGTTAAAAATAAAGAGCATTAGATAACATGTCATAGCGTTTACGTAGATTTTAATTAATTGTTACATTTAGTTATATATAAAAGAGTTTGTTCTTTATTGAATCATACTCTAGATATATATGTTCTTTCATAAGAAATTAATTCAGCCCAGATTCATCTATAGACGATAATTTATAGTGTTTACAATAAAATCATCTTTTGGTACCAGAATAGAGTGAGTTGTAATTTTAATTGATTTGTCTCATTCTCGCTTATAGCGCTGACAAATATGAAAGTGGTAGAGGTATGAACGATAATATTAATAGGTAATAACATTATATATACAGCCAGCCCTTGTGTTGAATGTGGTGAAGGTGTCACTTGTAGGGTCAGTTTATGTGTTAACGATACTAGTAGTAATATTCAATATACAACCAAACCTTGTGATGAATGGATTAAAGGTGTCGCTTGTAGTGTCAGTTGGTGTGTTAACAATACTAGTAGTAACACTTAATATACAATCAGTCCTTGTGATGAATGGAATGAAGGTGTCGCTTGTAGGGTCAGTTGGTGTACGCATTTGTATATTGATGTAAAATAGTATTTTCTGGCTCAGTGAGAAACATTACAGGAAACTAATTAACTCTTAATTTTCCTTGTGCACCTTTTAAGTACTGCCTAGATCTTACCGTTGACGGTGGAACTGTTGAGGATCCAAACAAACTTTAGGTTTTATACATACATACATACATACATACATACATACATACATACATACATACATACATACATACATACATACATACATACATACAT
>CABFVX010009291.1:4132-19134 GCA_902151425.1 Timema shepardi
GTGTTTGGGGGCAGATAAGACTTCAATAATATTAATCATCTTGACGTTGAAAACTTTCACGATTACAGTACTTTATCATTATAAGATAATGGATTAAATAGCCAATACATTATATTTGTTAGTTAAGTCTAAAGCTGCATCTAAATAGCATATTCCTTTAACTTAAAAATGAAACCTGACACGGGAATCAAACCCAGGTCTTTTAATTTAATACACCAACGGTCTTACCACTAATCTATCCAAGAATCGTCCCATACTCAGGGTCATTCTTCACTCATAACTTTAAGTTATATTCTGTGATGGACGTGTGGAAATCGTCAGCTAAATATGAGTGATCAATTAAGACGACGATCCATCAGGTAACGCAGCCACCTACGATTCGGGAGAGTTTTATGCAATAACCATTATGTTAGTCGGTCACGTCCTCTTCTTGTTTAAAGCATATTTTACTATTGCTAGTTTCTACTTTATCTCCCGTTTAAACTGTACATATGTCACCATTAAACCCTCAGACCTAGATATTTTATAATCCGTGGTGTGCGCCCACCTTAATAGCGTGCATCTCATGCCTAGCAACTCTGTGATACAGTCGGTTAGAAAATAGTACATTCACACGAATACTATTGCACGTAGATCATTCCCGATCAAACATAAGTTCCTTATAATTAAATTTGTTGAAATAATTAATTATATTCCGATAAAAACTGCATTGAAAAGGCCGTTTTTTAATATTATAAAATGGCTTCACAGATAAGCATTGTGCACAAATCTACATTCTGTCATAAAAGGGACATACCGTAGTTGTTAACAAGAAACTTTGTCGCTTTGCCCCCCATCGTCACCGCGGAAAATGTCGAGTAATCATTCAAATACGAATGCACTGCACACCTTCCTGGCAGATCGTACGTCTTTTATTTTACCTTTTACNCCCCCCCCCCATACCTCACGCGCACGCACACACACACACACACACACACACACACAAACGTGGATTCGAGCCAAGAGCCCTCCTGTTGGGTCTTCTATGGTGAACGCTCTTATATATAGACCCAGTGGCCAGCAATGGTAATATTGGGCAGTTTTTTAGGCATTCACTTTGTTCTAGTTTGAAAAACCAGCTCGTGCTGTGCATTGTACTATTTCAATTAAAAACCACATTGAAGAGATTCGTTCTAGAGAAACAATCACCGTGGTTCATTTGTTTTAAAAATTGGTGATGCCGACTCGTGATTTTACACAAGCTATCGACCAATGCAACGATGAATGTAGCTGATTACTCATTTTAAAGCTCTTTTGTTCGCTGTCCGTTTGGGGTTTCTGCCATTTAACAGTGGTTTTATTAGTTTTTACATCCGTGTTTACAGATTTTACCTCAATACAATGCACACAATTAGCGTTCAATGAGTACCGAGCTTGTAATTCAAATTACGAACAGTTTGCGTTCTTGATTTCAGACTACAGACTGTAATCAATAACTTAGTATAGTGGGACGGATATAAAACATCAGTGGTCGCACGGTCTAGATCTTGCATTCTACGAAAATATTATTATTATTATTATTATTATTAGCACCGCGTCTTACTACCCGTTTGGGTTATACGCACTTACGCTAATGTGTAATGATAGGGTGATTGTGAGATGAAATGGTGGACCTACAGTTTAACGTGGAATCCGAACCACGGTGGAGGCCTGGCATTCCCCACATTAACAANTGGAATCCGAACCACGGTGGAGGCCTGGCATTCCCCACATTAACAAGATGTCTTGTCAGAGGTGAAGGAAGGGTTTGGTAATCAGACAAATCTGTGCCGGGACTGAAGATTGAACCCCGGCCGCCTGCACAGAAGTCTGACACCTTACCCCTAGACCGCCAGGTCACCTCTACGAAAATAAATAACTTTTATTTATTTTTTGTAATTTTTCTTAGCAAGGCGTCTTACTAACCGTTCGGGTTATAAGCTTTTGTACAAATTAAACTAATGTTTTAGGGATTAGGAAGGTTTAACTTAGAGTAAGTGTAAGCATATCTGTGTAAAGGAAGAGTGGAAAACAATTTAGGAAGAAGCACCCTTAAGACACCCAAATATTTGTTGAGCCTTTATATCGCCACCATTAGCAGTCTATTCTATTGCAAGAGTTACCCCTTATCACATGCGACAACTTAAGAGGGGGTTAACGAGCTATTTCAAATAATCTCATAAGAGTAGATGCAGCTTTATACCAGTATCTAACCTAATTAGCGCATGCGCAAATATTGAGTCTGTCTGTGTTGCGCATGTTCTCTAATTGAGCTGATGGCATTGAAACTTGATTGTGTCTCCCAGGCTGATGTTATCGCACTGAAAAAGTAAATCTGAAATGATTTCAAGTCACACCAAGTGGTCAACGCCCATGAGGGTGAAATATTGGGATTGGCTTAAAGCTCGTCATCTGGTTAAATTTCTGCTCTGATCTGTTTTTTTGGTAAATGAGTGATTTCACAGTAACACGTCACACTTGCAAAATCTTGGATTACCAGTGACGGGGATGTTAAGGTTCAAATCCAGTCCAGCTGTATTGAAGAAGATTTATTTCTATTAATGTTTTTTCATATTCTCTATTCAATTAATCGTGAGAGCCTTCTGACTAAATTATACTTATTCTCGCTCATCCATGACCCATTCTGGTAGATGTGTGTGAATTTCTAAGAAGGGTGGTAAGACATTGAGAGTAGAAAATATATGTATGCCTTTGGAAATGTGTTGGTGCTAGATAGGGCTAGGTTAAACTAAGTAAGATTAAGTTATGTGAGAATGGATAACATTATTTAAGGTCAAATTTACTATACTTTTAATGACTTGGCCTTGAAAGGAAATGGTATATATGACCCACAGTATATACAGGGTGTATTTTATTTGGTGTCAAATATTCCAGGGGCGTATTTCCGTATACCTAACATTAAGAAAAATTCATATAAACATGGGAAAAGAAACACTTATTTTTAGAGCTACTAAATGTTTGTTTTTCAAAGATGGAATTATCGTGGAGGGAAGCATTGAATGGCTTGCCCAATAAACAGATTTGAACCAAAAGGGTTTTTATCTCTGGGGACATTTAAAGTCTATCGTTTTCTTAAATTATTTGCCCGATGTTGAGGTTTTAAGAGGGCGCATCTTAAATGGAGGTGAGCACCTCAGGTTTATTCAACAGAGCACTACAAAAAGTATGGAACGCAGGGTCAGAGGATGCATCGAAGCAGGACATCATTTTGAGCCATTTTTGTAACCAAATGTTCTATATTCTTGAGTTTTTGATGGTTTTTGTTTAACTTGTCTTGTTTAGCTACATTACTTCTTCTGTTTGGTTGCCTATCAACTGAACAACAGAAATTAAGCGTTTATAGACCCATGTTTGGATAAACTTTTATTAATTTTTCATGACTCGGAATACGCTAATAAAACATTTGACACCAATTAAAGTACACCCTGTAAAAGAATGCGTTTATATGTTATTTAATGAAAGGTGCCAAAAGTAAACAAATATTCTGCATTAATTATGATGGTACAATGTTGTGTATTATTGTGAGACTATAGTTTGCGTAGCTCTTATTCCAACTAACTAATACTTGGTTTGACACTCACGATATAAAATGGTCTTCTACGCGATTCCCTCATGACTTTTAAGTTCGCGCATGGCGTCTCTAAAACACAATCGTCGGGGTTGTTTTATACGTCAGAAGAGAAATTATCTTTAGTAAATTTTAGCAACTTGGAAGGGGGGGGGGTTGGCTTCTCCTTAATTAATTGCTAGATCCTTGTGACAATTAAGGGAGGGCTCGATTATTCAAGTGTGGGTGAATAATAATTGACACTTTTACTTTCAGGCAGAAGGCTGGTTCATCAGTTGAGCTAATGTCAATACCTCACGTCTAAATAGGAGTCCACTATTAAGATTTACTCACAATTTAGTGCATCATTACTTAACTGTTTATATTAGTTAACTTAACTGTGCCAGCGAGAAAATAACTGAAATTTAGTAGAAGGAGTAAAACATTCCTTAATTTTATTGTTAGATGCAATTCACAAAATTTCTCTGAGGAGCCCTATGAAAACCCTAGATACCATGTTTTAGCCTGATAGGTAAAATGGTATCGGCCGTAGGCTAATGTATACCGGGTCCCACATAGCCATTTTCTAGAGGTTTAGACTGTTCATCGCGGTAATATAAACTAATATATATTTATTTTTAGTGTCAGGCTTTATGTTAACAATGTTAAACATTGCAAATGACACCGAGGGACAGAGAAATATTGACCACACCCATGCTAGTGCGTAAAGAGAGGCACTGGTGGCAGGTGCAGTATTAATAAATAGGAAATGGATGATTACAACATTGCATAGAAGTGATCAAGGGGTAAATGATAATTGGAAGAAAGTTTACGAGGATATTTGCACGAAATGATGAGAAGGAAGCAAAGAAACAATATTTTAAAAGAGTAAATGCGCTATCGCTTACAACAGTGGAAAGCGAAGTCAGTGCAGCCTTTCAATCGTAAAGAAAATCTAACAAAAGTGAGCGAAGACCGTTAATGAAGAAACCAACATACGTTTTAGACGGCATGTCAATTTGAAATCTTTTTATTTTATTCCAGAACCTATGAAGACTGCATTGAACATAGAAGATCGATTATGACTTAAGGACTACCTTCAAAATTGGAAAGAAAACTACTTCATGCATCTCGCTCAAAGTGACAAGTACTTCATTTTAACAGTCCGTCAACCAACTTATCAAAATTATCATGTGTGGTCTTTTAAAATCACTGACATTGTTTCTAATGAGCATTACCAACATATCAAAGAACCCGGATTGCATAGGGATGTTTGTTTACCTGTTTCCCTGCAAAAGACGCGTGTGGACAATGTCGTAGCCAGCCAATAATTTCGGGAGGGAGGGGGGTTGGTTGGCACATCCCTTTATTGCCAGAAGCTATAAAAAGATTATAAATGATAAACAGTTCTAGAAGCCATTTGAAGTGTTTTTATGGAAACATCCCCTAACTGGCGAAGGCTAGGAAAAATTCTAAATATAAACCCCTCTAGAAACTCTATGAAATACTTTTTTATGGTAACATAGCCCCCTAATTGCCGGAGAGTAGGAAAAATTATAAATAATAAACCCCTCCAGAAGCTCTCTGAAGTGCTTTTTTATGGTAACTAAGCCCCCTAATTTGTACTTGTACATTAATGTTTATATTTTTTGAACCATAAATAAAGCCATATATATTGTTCAAAAAATGTCAGGGGGTTTGAACCCCTCAAAATCTTGGCTACGGCCTTGCATGTGGATAGTAAAAGAAGACGGTGAATCGTGGACTGGACAATAATTCAGGGAAATTGGTTCTGAAAATGTTTGTCCTTACGTTCCTGAAAGACCCTGCAAACACACTTGGCCCAGAACAAGGGTGTTTCCTCCATGACACAGGGTCCTTATTTCGAGGTTAACGCGAATCAACAGATTTTGTGCAAAAGTGGAAATGACTTACTAAATGGTCCGGAACTTCTCCCGATTTAAAGTGTCAGAACATTTTGGATCGATACTTAAGGATACAGTTGAAACTCCGACGATTGCAGAAAGATGATAGCACTGTTATTCACAACATATCTTACGTGCACATCTGGAAACGATGTTGAAAAATATTGAATTCGGTACTGTTTAATTCTTGTCCGGATAGGTTAATGGCACTACACCAGATTAATGGTGATAACACTAATTATATATATGTACACTAAGCTAATAAATTCTATCTGTTCACAAAGGCATTGGTTTTTTCCTTCAGACCTCTAGGCAACTGTTATGTGGGATGCCGTAGACACACGAACAGACAGATATCATTGAGAAATAACACTTTTTTAATGAAAGTAAACATCCATCAAAATGTATATTATGGTTTTATTTCAAGTTCACAATACTTTCTCTTTTCAAAGGTCAAAAAAGTATAGGTATTTTCTTAATATGGAAATTGAACCATACCACCATTATTCAACAAAATATGACTTGGTTCATTATTCCTTTCGTCTGTATATATGGGAAGTGTTTTACATGTGACTCACGTTCAGCCACAAGACCCATGTTCTACTCCTCCCAACATGTCGGAGATAGGTGGTTACCTACACAACAACTCCCCCGTACTTGTCCCGACAGAAGGTGATATTCGAGCAAACTGTGAACATATTTCGATATCACCCCGTTCTCAAGAATGGAGTCTTCAAGTATCCTCACAAGTCTTGGGCGAGGAACTTTTTTCAAAAGGCTACGCCGGATAATAGAATCTGTAGCAGCCAGTAGTCCAGGTCACTAGCCTAGCTTTCCCGGATTTGATTCCCGTTGGTAGTACTGTCATTTTCCCCGAGATAGAGTTGTTCCTATGATTGCCCTGGTCAGGTTATTTAGGATCAATTAGGTTTAAGACTTATACTGGTACCATATGATCACTATTATCATCCCCACATCATCTCATCTGGACGAAATAACAGCACCTACATGGTGTCCCAACCTCACTTGTAGCCCAGGGGTGCTAATAATAGCCAGTACTAATGTACCGTTGCCCGGAGGACGCCCGAATGTACTAATCGTACATCCTTTAGATGGAGGCTCTTTCCATGTACTGATGAGATGAGATGATGGTTATAATGCTTATGAGGGTGGGAAGCCAGAGGTAGCAATTACAACCTAACAAAACCCTAGTGACCGGTGGGTTAATTCTACTTTCGGTAAAAAAAAAATCTGAACTGAACCCGGGACTCCTAGAACCATATACAGGTGAGGTGGATTGACCACTACACAATGGGGCCGATTATGGAATGAGGTATATTATATTTTTGTTCTTTGTTTCTGAGCTTCCAAATTACTGTGGGTCTCTGAATGATTTATTTTTTTCTGAACTATTTTTTGCAAGAATTATAATTACCTATATCTTGTAATAGTTTCTCAATTGTCAATGGACTCTTTCAAGACTGTTCATACGTGGCCATCACCTAATCTCAGTAATCACTTTGTCCCCTAACCTCTATAATCACCCTCTTCCTAAACTCTTTAATCACTAGTCTACACCCTCGTTCTAAGTCTATTAACATAATACTAATGTTATGTAAGATAATTGAACAGGTGATTTATTCATTTATAAATCTACAGAACTAATGATGTACAAATAATTTATTAAATTGCACTTTTGAAATATTTAACACACTTTCTGAGGTTTGTGTGGAATACTTCTTGATTTACAAGTGTTTGTAAGCTACAACTACCTTAATGAAACCAAACTATATTTTATGTATTTATTTATGTTGCACCGCGTCTTACTACCCGTTCAGGTTATACGCTTAAGTACTAATTATATTAATGTGTTAAGAATTAGGAAGGTTGAATATAAAGGAAGTGCACATGCATTTGTGTCGAGGGAGACAGGAAAAGCAGTTAGGTAACCCTCATGCAGTTCACGCGAGTGAGATTAAAACCTTGATCTCCCCATCCTCGGTTGTCTAGCTCAACGTGAAGCTAGCGCGTTAGCTAACTACGCCACCGAGTTGGGTCCCAAGATATACATTTTTTGTAAAACACACATGTAAATTATAAAATTTTACTTATATCAACAGAATTATACTTGTAGCTTTATGAAATAAAATCTCCTAATTTCTTACAATTTACAAGTGAATAATTCTCTTGTAAATTGTAGATTTGCAGCTTTATGAACCATGCCTCAGGAATCTCTAGCCAACAAACACTGGTGGCGTATGCTAGAAAATTTTTGGAAAAAATAAATCCCTGTGGAAAGAGTTACAAAAAACGTATGGAGGTCATCAGAACAAACCTTAAACATACCCGCCTCGGTGGTCACGTGATATTCACACTCGCAATAGACTAAGCTGTCGATGATGGAAAGATCGGAGGTAGATTCCCCGATGGGTGGACTAAAGGTGGTTTTTTCTTCATGGTTTTCTAATCTCGCTTCACACAAACGTGGGTAAACCTCCTCTAAATTCAAACTTACTCCTTCCATAAACATTAGCGTGATTTGCACAGCCCGAACGGGTAGTAATACAAGCTGTTGTTATATATATAAAATCTAAGCAGCCCGTTTTGTTGGTCACGTGGTCTGACGTGCTACCCTCGTTTTGTACCAGACCTCTAAATACGGAGAGACCTAGGTTCGATCCCGGTCGGGGGCATTGAGGGTGTTTTTTCCTAAATGGTTTTCCACTCTTCTCCCACGTGAATGCGGGTGCACTTCAATTTAATTAAACCTTCCTGATCCCTAAGTCATTAGTATAATTAGTACATAAGCGTATAGCCCAAACGGGTACGAAGACGCGATGCTATAAATAAATGAAAGTACTGTTTTAAACAGGTCTAGACTCAACTCGACCAGAGTGTACATAACAAGAGTAGATAATGGCAGTCGGTGTAGGCCTAGTTGAACATCATAATCTTCAGTAAACACCACTATCTCGCAGTCAGTTATATAATCTGTAAGTTTCATTTGCATCATTTCCCCACTCTCTAGTTCAAGCATTCGTGAGCATAACATTTATTAAAACAAATGGTTAAATACTCGATGATGCTATAACCATGTGTGTTTTTTTTCATCATTTGGATGGCTTAGTACTATAAGCTCGTCTCACAACCACCTAACCGGGAAATTAGGTGGACTACAAGAACACACACTAGCCCAAAAAAACGTTTCAAAGTTCCAATTTATAAATAAATAATTTGACATCAGAGAAATTAGTATCAGATTAGTAGTTTTATCTATTTAAAAATAGTCTATTTTCATCTTTGTTTTAGGATAAAAATGTTTCACTGGTCTTAATTCCACTGTTCTCTAGAGCAAAATAAAAATATTAAAATAAAATAAACACTGTGACGTCTGATTTGAGATGTATTATCTATCTATTCGAGTTGAGATGAGGAGGGTATTATTTAAGAGGAAGTGTGTCTAAATTTTTGTGGAGGAAGAGTGGGAAACCATTTAGGAAATATAATTCTTACATCTTACCGGGATTCAAACTCCAATATCACTAAGCAGTATGTTATTTGGTGAGATGATGCCTAAGACTCCAATACCCCTGAAGTGGAAGGAATATATTTTTAAACTAACTTTTGTCCACAGCTTCCCTCACGTTGATGTTCGTTTTAAAAATTTACTCACTTAAACAATTACGCTTCTAACCCAAGAGTTTTTAATTTCTCACACACTCAAAAAATCACGTAATTAATTTGGTAGAAATTACCATGATAAAAATGTTTATGTTCATAAAAGATGTATCTTCAGAGTAAAAATATGCGATGTTATATAATTATTTATGATTTACGACTAAACACACAAGATATTTGTATTAATTGAAAGAAATAATGTAACTAAATTTAAAGTAAGGCATATTTTTAAACGACGTTAGTGGTTTTATCATCAGGAGACAGCATTTACAGGTTTCTGATAAACTATCACGGGAACACACAGCATTGGTTCATGTAAGCTATATTTGCCGCGAGCATCAATGCCTGCCAACTTCAGGACTTATCCTTGCGCTGTGATTATGGACATCGTGTGTCAAACCTTGATAATAATTGAATGCATATGAACTGGAAGGGCAGTTCTGAGGAAATCCAGGGTATTCTTGATTTCACCACCCTTTATTCCATAGAGAAACCTGTCGTGATAATCGTCTAAATGACTGAGTTTCGCTGACTGTTTACACATAAGCGTGGCCCATTACACAGTTTAGGTGGGCTCATATGGCCACAAAAATGATTGTTGCTCAAATATTAATCGAAGAGTATGGATGGATTAAGAGAATAAAAATATATACAAGGTTGATCCTATGGTCATGTAAGGGCAGAATGACACTTTGAACTGGTCCAAAATACGGTCTTTAATTTTACTAGCCGATTCATTTTTTGCAGCAAAATTAGCTTGCTCCTATAACCATGAAAGAAGCTTGTTTTACAGAAGAAATATATATCAGTATACATAAAATTGAATAATGTTTGTATATCTTGACCCCGACGCATATCTGGAAGTTATTCAAGAAAACCTTGCTTTAATTATCTGAAAATACTCCATTGCTGAGTTTCAGCAATAATAATCATTGTAGAATCTCAGCATATTATATTATATGGACAAATAAGTGTAGTTTTTGTCCTCGCACAGCTGGATACGAATGTTGGTTGACCGGGTAAGTTTCACAACAACTAGGAATAGGTGGGATTCTTTCAGGCAGGTGCTGATCTCGTCAGTTGTGGGGACCAGGAGTGACAGGTATAATTTGTTGGTATTCTACTGAGAACAATACGATGATGCCTCCTAAGACCATATTGCTGCTTCTGAGATCCACTAATTAGATCAGGTAATTAGAATTTCAATTGAGGGCTTATATGAGATATTGTACTCTCATTCCATAGTATATTGGATCATTTTTTCAGTAAATGTGATGTGAGACTTTACTTCGAGATGTTGCACGAGACAATTCGGTCATTAGAAAAACAGAAAGTAATTTAAATGTTGCATTCGATGATCTTCTCCCTTCTAACAAAGTAGCAGCTATATCTGATGAAATCATCGAAAAGAGAACATACCCATCAGTCCTGAGCTTATACAAGAATGCATTAATTATAAAAGTATTTCCTTAACCCTCGAGCGCTTACTGCCTTTTCAGGTTATTGCAAATATACTAACTATGCTAATGAGTTAAGGATTATAAAGTTTAAATTTATATGAAATATACTCGCATTCATGCGGAAAAAGAGTGGAAAACAATGTTTGAGAAAACATGACTATATCCTAGCGGGATTCGAGCCCCAATCTCCCTGTAATTGGCATTCTAGTCCAACATGAAGGTGACTCATCCTATAAGAGTCCCAGAGCTAGGAAAACTAATTGGTAGAATGCGTGGGCTACGCCGTTCACGGTACGTATATTTTCAAGGGAAATAAGTTGTATCTTTGTCGACATGGAGCCCCACTCTCAGATAATAGTCTATGGTATGCACCTGGCTGAGGGTATCAACCTTCATTTCTCTTTGGAGTTCCTCAACAAAAACACCTTACTTTCATCAACGAAATTTCTTAACTTCCCAAGAATTATATGAAGCAACCTCATTGTAAGTAAGCGCCTTCATAGAGGGATATTCAGAGCACAGTTTGAGAAAGATTGTTAGTGATTCGTCACATGGGTTGTTAATGAAGTTAGGGACATTACTTGTTATAAAGTGTATATATATTGCCAGTGTGCGAGATGGACAGTCAAACGTATAACACCCGGAATAATCCCAACTGAAATTGTTCCACTTCATTGGTTAAGTTAATATTAAACGTCACTTTATTACTGCCTTTATTGAGCTACTTATATACGTACTTGATGGATTTGATGAAACTGCACTGCCCCACACTAATTTGGAACCGAACACCCTAAACAAAACGTGGTTTTGTAGGACCATCCAACGTTTGTATAGCTCCAAAGCTCAAGAATGGATCGTAGCCGGGCTCCCTCCATCATCGGGATGACGTCTATGGTATTTGGGATATCCGTCATGTCAGTCAACATAGCTCTTTGAAAGCTCTTTATATAGCTTTTTGTTGAACGCACAGAAACGATCTATTCAAGAATTCATATTATGGACTATGTACCATAAATTTTAATTACACTTGCATGCACTTACGGGTCGATTTTTGAATGTGTAATATCCAAACTTTTCAGTGAATCTATATCGCCGGGTCCGAGCTTTTCCTGAAGTCATAACAGTAAATGTAAATGGGACAGTCCTCACTTTTTCCACTCCACAGTGTACATAAAACAATAGTATTGCCTTTAACATCCCCTTCCAGCTCCTTATGTTACATCCTTTCAAGAGTAATTCAACTTAATAGTTAATAAAACTAATACCACATTCAAATGTATTTAGTAGTTCTCTAGTTATAAGCGAACATATTATTGGCACAGGAACTATCATTTAAAAAATTATTTGAATTCAAAAACAAAAACTAAAATATGATTTTTATTTTTATTTTCCATTGAAATGTATTCTGTATTAATCTTTGGATTTGGTATCAAGTTACACAGAAAGAAAATAATTCAATAAGAGGAAAATTCTTCATAACGCGTTTTAAGACTAAATTATTTAAAAACATAAAATTTATTTGTTTAATTAGTTTGATCAATAGTCTAAAACCATCCTGGGAATAATCGAGTTAATATAAAAGAAACTGCATCGCAATCAGTTAAGTAGTTCCATATATCTTAAGACACCAACATACAGACCGACACTTTGTTTTATAAATAGTAAGGACGTAAAACTATTTAAAAAAATAGTTGACCTCATGCAATGGTGTGAGAGACATGGTGCCTTCCTGCACTTCTATCGGTGTAGCTCCTCTACGACAGCTATCAATCACCTGTTGATCCCGGGTTCGAGTCTCGTCAAATATACCTTCTCTTCTATTAATAGCGAAAGCTCATTCTTGCTTATTCAGACCAATTTGACACCTCGTGTGAACACGTGTCACACGTCTGTCAAATAGGGACTTGTGGGATCATTTTGTTGACGAAAAACTACAGAGGATCACTGTGATTATTTTGAAATTATGTTGTCGTTCGGGACGTTTTGGACGAAAACCATTGTTGGACTTTGGATTGGCTTTGGATACATTAGGATTACGTTAGGATGTTAATCTTGGTACAATCAGTTGTTAAGGTGAGGTTGTATAGAACGCGAGCTAAGGACAGAGTTTTTGCAGTATTTATAGAGAAACATATTTTTTTTGTTTAAAATGAATTCAAGACTACTCCAGTAGAAATATTGTGTTTAATTATCTTTACAGGGTGACTACAACATTTGTTGAATATTTTTCAAGGAATTTAATGAAAACTTCTTCTCTTCATTTAAAATGTTTCTCCTCAAATTCTGTAATGCTCATGACAGATATTTAAACACTGCTGTAGTCATATTGTTAAGAAAATTAAACTTTATGTTTCTACAGGAGAAATATTTGATTTATTTTGTGTAAAAAAATTTGCTATAAAAACTGCAAAAACACTTTCTTTAAACACGAACGTTTTAAACTCCCACCTTAACCTGCAACAGTGGCTTTCCACCCTTTTAACCTTGTAGTAAAATGTCAGTAGAAAGATATTTTAGAAAATATAATCATATATTTTTCAGTTCAATATTATTATTATTATTATTATTATTAGTACCGCAACTTACTACCCGTTAGGGTTATATGCAATTACGCTAATGTGTAATGGTAGGGTGATTGTGAGATGAAATGGAGGACCTATAAATAACGTGGGATCCGAACCACGGTGGAGGCCTGGAATTCCCAAAATTCACAAGTTGTGATTAATACACGTCTTGTCGGAGCTGAATTAAGGGTTTGGCAATCTGATAAATCTGTGTCAGAACCAAGGATTGAACCCCGGAACCCCAGCAGAGGAGTCCGAAATCTAACCCCTAGACCACCTCAGTATACATAATCTAATAAGTCCTATTTTTATTTAAAATAAAAAATAATTCCATGTGAAGCTATAATATTATTATCAGGCTGGTACACCCAGTTCTTTTGGAACAACTGCCTCTGCCGTTTGGAAATCTAATGTTTTTTGGGTTTTTTTAATCGCCACGTAATACTACTCGTTAGGGTCTAACACATTTTAACTAATTACGCTAATGTGTCAAGCATTAGGAAGGTTTAATTAGGAGGGAATGTACCCACATTTTCGTAGATTATAAAAGAAAATAATCGAGGTAAAACCAACATTGGTACACTCTACCTGGATTCGAGCCCCGGACTTCCCAGTCATCGGTAGTCCATTTTATTGCGATAGTGACTTATTCTAGCAATGGTATTATCCTACCCCGTGGTGCAGATGCCATTGCACCTGGCTATAAGCCAGGGGGTGCCGGATTTGACTCCCTGCTGGTATTTTCTGTATTTTTCTCTTAATATGAATTACCTCAAAGGTTACCAGGGATTGATAAATTAGACTTAAGCTAGGCTTAAGTTAGGTTTAAGGCTCCCACTGGCCCACATTTCCATATTCACTACCATTACATCATCACTTTACTGGTACGTATGGACAACCTTCATAGGTGTTCCCTTGGCAACGTTCTGTTCTACCACAGAGGTGAATTATACCACCACAAAGCTACATGGCTGACTCACTCACTCATTGACATTAAGGTTTACCCACTTTCAGATGAGATAGAAACTTGAAATTTAGTTAACTTATAGCTTCTAGCCTGTAACCGACGGGAAAATTCCAAAAAGCTAAACATTTAATTTTTAACACCCGATAAAAAATCCAAATTGCGGAGCAACTTTAAAGTCGTTGCGGTATATACAATACAATACCAGTAACTTTAATATGTTACGTTCGAAACAACACTGGAATTACATTAGTTTACATCCACCTGAAAAGAATACCCACTGGGAGTTTAGGGGTGGAGCCCCCAGCGAGCAAAGCGAGTAGTCCATAAACAGGCGACTGAACCTGGATATCATGTCTCTCCTGGTCAATAATGTTATAGGCTAGGGGAAAAAATTATTTTAAAAAAGCGGTAGTCTTCAAACTTTTTTTTTATTTGCGATATCTCAGATAAAATTTCTATTCAACTTTCTATCCCCGAAGTTGTTGGGGCATAGTACCGGTGCACATGAATCGCGGAACACACGAGCTCGATAATACACTTACACTAACAGCGTAGTGAAAATTAGGTTCATAATGACTTCGTTCAAAATGGAAAATGGAGGTTAGTTTAGGCTAGGATGGGTTAGGTTAGGTTAGTTCTGTATCTAGGAGTTTATTGGGATTACAGGTTGCTCCGCAATTCGTGTGGACCAGTTGACAGCTATACTTCATTCCCACAATTTAAGTGGACCCTGAGGAATGCCAGGCCTCCACCGTGGTTCGATTCCACGTTAAACTGTAGGTCCTTCATTTCATCTCACAATCACCCTACCATTACACATTA
>CABFVX010009292.1:0-19134 GCA_902151425.1 Timema shepardi
CACTAAAATATAAATAAATATTATCAGAAAAGGCTGATTAGTCTTCAAGTAATTGCAATATAAGTTATTTGCTGTTCTACAAAATAAAATATAAGAAGTAGCCGCAACGTTTTGTTGGTCTCAGGACGAAGACAAACGAGCTATACCGAAAAATACGTCTGAAAATTATAAACAAATAACAAAAATACTAAATATCTATGTTAACGTTGCTCGCAACATGATTGGATGACAGGAACACGTGGTACACGTAACGTAACGTAGCATGAAAGTTATCCCCTGGACAACTCTTACGTTTAAGAGAACGTCACGACAACGTTATGTTAACTGTATCCATTAAAAATAAACATGAGAGTCTTTATGTTACGTTACTAAAAAGTTAAGTTGTTCGTGATCACGGGCATAAGTATGCGCAGTCTAGAAGTAATAAGTATATCAGTCCTGTATTAATAAATATACTCAGATATAATATTATAAAGTAACTATTTTAGTTTCTGAACCACTCTTAGCAAAGCGGATAATATTCATACATCATGGTTCATTATTCTTTCTGACATATTTGCTTGACTAATCTTTAAAGAAGTAGGGATTTGCAACACTATAAATCATATTAGTTTTATGATCAAATCAGTCATTTTCATTTGTATGTTTCTTCATCATATACAATATTAAAATGTCAACACCATTATAAACAAAATGGTCTCCTAAAATGTTGCTAATACTTTACAAACTAAAACTTAGGGCCGTACCCATAAATTGGTTTTGGGAATATGTTATTGTTTATGGTTCGTAGAGAATCCCTCCAACAGAAAATGATACCGGTAATGTCATTTTTAAACATTCAATTCGTTTTGAAGCAATATAAAATTGAAAAAATACATAATCGGGGTTGAAGCTTGTATTAATTTTATAAGACTTCAAAAAAGTTACGTGCCAAGGCGTTGAGGAAGAATACAAAAATATATTATTAATATTACATTGACCTTATAATGACGGGGAGGTTGGGGATTGAATCCCGGTTTGGTCTACTGAGGGTGGTTTTCCCTAAAATGATTTCACACGCTCCTTCCACGCAAATTCGGGTAGAATACCTCTAAAATGCTCCCGTCCTCATCCCTACCTTATTAGAGTTATTATCATATAAACGTAACAGGTAGTAAGATGCGACAAAAAAAAATACTCTCGAGAGGAAGAAAAGGTAATTTATGTTTAACAATAATTGTTTAAAAGCGCGATTTAGCAGGTGAGTATATTTTAACATAAAAAAATACTAATTTAAAAACTGGTTTTAAAAGCTGACAACGCAATAAAATACAATATTACACTGTTTATAAAGTTACGTTGGAATATATTCATTGTCTTAGAAATATAATAAAATATCATCAAGATTAATTATTATCTGATGAAACATTATTTTTGGTATTTACTTTTTATTGGGCCATACTGTTAGCTTCGTATAGTGTTTTAACTTACTTGTAGATAACACATCTCCAAATAATCTGACGTAACTTATTCATTTTCTCTTATTTGAATATAAATAACAAAATAAATGGTGGTTCACAGTCGGACATATTTTGTTATACAGTTTATAGTAAACAGGACAACATAATCAGTCTTCATTAAACCACTATTAAATGATATTTTTTCTTCTGAAAACAAGCATACGATGTTCTTTCTTTATTGTAGAACACTACACAAGTATTCCTTTATAATTAAGCCGTTTAAGACATTTTTGAAAAATACTGAATTAAAACTAATCAACCATTTGCAGGCTACTCTTAATTTTAGAGCTAGAGTCATAATCATGATTCGACCCTGAGGTAAGACTATATAACATATTAATATCAATTTTGAACTAAATCTATAAAACCATTCTAGCTGTACCCAAGGTACAGACAAACAGAATTTAAGACTTCCCCCCCCCCCTTTTTTTAGTTCTGTGACTTTTTTTTACCACGAATTAGAACCAGTTTTAGTTGTATGGATACATTAACTACATAATGGAGTAGGGATGGAAAAGGCAAGGCTTATCAGGAAATGTACCCACATTTACAGGGAGGCAGATTGGTCAACCAATTAGGAACAACCACCCTAATTACACCTGATCAGGATTTGAATCCCGAACTCCCCGTCTCCCGCAATCCAGTATAACATGAGAGTAACTCCTTAGACCCGTGGTCAGCAACCTACGGCCCACCAACTGATTTTATATGGTCCGCAAAAGATTTATCAAACAAACAATTGTGCTCATTAATAACTAATTACTATATGAGAAATATAAAGTGTACATTATCTGCTTTGTATGCCACTGCGCCTTTCTACCTCTTCAGGTTATACGTATGTATATGGTCACTACTCTAATAGGGTTGGGATGAAGAAGGAAGCATTTGGGAGGTACTCTACCCTCATTGGCGTGGAAGGGGAGGGGTAAACCATTTAGGGGAAAAAACCCTCAGTAAACCCGACTGAGATTCGAACCCCGATCTCCCTGTTATCATCAGGCCAGTCAAACATAATAGTGACGCCTTGAATCATTCGACCAGTGAAGCGGGTTGGCTTGATAAAATTTTTTAAATCTGGGTCACCAATTTTTTTTTATCCATATAACCCACGATATAAAAAAATTCTCACTCCTGGGTTAAACCATCAGACCACTGATCAGGATGTCCCCTATTACAATACTTTCTCTATGTGATAAATAAATATGTCAAAACATATAGAATATGGCAACATGGGCGATGAATTGGCCAAATAGCACAAGTATGGCTATATTCTTTAGTGATCTCCGAATTCCTCATATCACATCTTCTTCTCCACCACATCTGAAACCATCCCTTCCAGCAAGTTGTCACTACTAGCGCACCTCTGAAGACTCGCCACTCCCGACCACCGACCGAGGCCTCTCCTACCTGTCGTTCATACAGTACGTGCGTCGAGTGTTGTCCTTTTATCCGTCACTCGCGACGAAACCGACACGCCATGTAGTGTGACGTGACGTCACCTTGTCACACCGCTGATAACCAGTTCCCTCTCTGTTTGCTTTTAATATCATTCCGCAGCGCTTGACGAGGGAGGAGAAGGGGCGGACCGGACTATAATTAGGTGAGATGTCAACCGACAGAGGCTCGTGACGGCACGACTGTATGACCTATAAACTAGCGCTCAGAGGACCGTGTTCGAATCTGGACTTGAAAACTAGCGTCGGAAAGCAAGTATGGTTGGTTACTGATAGAAGGGAGAGCTTAGAAAATACAAACATATTGTTTTAAAATCAACATTGATCACATTTACACTTCTTCTAGATTCAACCTTTCTCTTCCCAACTTCACTAGCGTAATTTGTTAGTAGGCCTATATGTATACTTTTATTTGTATTTATAACCGCGTCTTACTACCCGTTCGGGTTATACGCTCTATATGTATAACCCTAATGGAGTGTAAGACGCGGTGGGGAAAAAACCACTAGTAGTTTTAGGGATGAAGAAGGTAGAATTTAGAGTAAAGGTACACGCATATGCGTTGAAGAAGGTGTAAAATAGTTTTTTAATCATCAAAATTGTTCTCTTGTTAATATTGAAATAAAAATTAGTTAGTTGAACCAGATAGAGTAGGGTTTTCCCTTTACACGGCACATAAAATTAATGATAGGTTTATTAATAAACCAAGTGATGGACTAATTACTGTATCATGGCAACGAGCTCTTAATCACCTTGAGATATGACTATGTTGAAAAAAACAAGTGGCGTCACGTTAGGCCAGGGTTACCGGCTTCAAGCAAAGTTAAATCAAATAACGTGAAGGATTACGCTAGGATTGGGCTGTAAATCCAGGCTACCTGTCACATGACGGATAACGAATAACGGATAAGGTAAACTCTACTCGAACCTGACGTCATCCTACAGTGCAGGTCTCTGCATTCGTCGTTTGTTAAAAAAAAAAGTGGAAATTAGTCTGGTTAAAAACTTTAATCTTGTTCCTCATATCAAAACATCAACTAACTAGTGATGTAGTCTTAAGTATTTCTAAATTTATTTGAGGTATTGCGGCCGGGGTTCAATCCTCGGTCCCGGCACAGATTTATCTGATTACCAAACCCTTCCTTCACCTCTGACAATACATCTTGTGAATGTGGGGAATGCCAGGCCTCCACCGTGGTTCGGATTCCACGTTAAACTGTAGGTCCTCCATTTCATCTCACAATCACCCTACCATAACACATTAGCGTAGGTGCGTATAACCCGAACGGGTAGTAAGACGTGGTGCTTATAATAATAATTTGAGTTATTTAACGTGAACTTTCTAAATTGACTGATTATATCAGCACACGACTTGTAAAAAAACTTAAATCTAGAACAAACACAACACCCAGCCGTTAACTAATCACTGTGTAAGGGGAAACCCACAATTCACCAATGATACATTTTTTTGGTCATACAAGAAATTGAACCCGGGACCCGTAGCTCAAATCAGCAGACACACTACCTACTGAGCTAAGGTGTCAGACTAGTCTTTAATAAATTAACGAGGGGGAGTGAGAAGGGGGACTGGTTGATTACCACCATTATCGAAAGGCAAAATACATCTGTCAAAAAGCGAATGTGAAATTACTTTTTTTTTTTACTTTCTGGTAAGATTAGGTATTATAATCGTGTGAATTTTATACCTCGAGATTATGATGGGTATTGACGATTTTTAGGCCCCCCGAACTCAAAATGTGTGTCTTACAAGTCTGTCTGTCTGTACCTAAGATTACAGCAGAAACGGTTTAATGGATTTCGTACAACCCTGATATTTAGATGTTATATAATAAATATACCTTGAGGTGAAATCGAGATATTAATTTTAGCTCTAGTACAACCGCTTGGCTCAGCCTTTAGCTTGTCTGTATATTAAGTTAGGGGTCACGGGCTCGATTCCCATCATGGTCGAAAATGTTATCATTGGTGAAATATGGGTTTACGTTCACAATGATGAATTAACGGCAGGGGCACTGGCTGGTGTGTCGTTGTAGATTTAAGCTGGTTTATAAGTTGTGTGCTGATATAATCAGTCAGTTCAGAAAGCCCACATTAATTACTATAAAATAGACCAGCATTGAAGTTAAGGGTTGTTTACAGATGGCTGATTTTTAAAAATTATAAATTTTTCTAACCTGGCTCTAACGATATTTTTTTGGAAAATATATCTGGAGAGTGAGATACCTTGGAGTATATGAACCCGAGTTTGCCTAGAAGAAAAGTTGAGGAAATCCCTCACAATACACCAAGCCAGGTTTTGAACCCTGACCTCCCCGTTACTGTTAAATCACACCGGACGTGTTTGACACCTTTAAACTGGGGCACCGTCAGTGACACCGAGCTCGCTCTAGGTGAGAATTGGTCATCAATGTCTTTTAAAACCGATAGGAGTGTGTGAAGCTTTGAAATGTCAAAGTCGAAGCTCAAATCTCCTTCAGTGCATTGCACTGTTGTACTCCACTGAAACTGACTGTTCAGTGGTTGTGTGAAGACAGTGAACAGACTTCCCCCCTCTTTCCTGTCTTGTTGATCCATCAGAGAGAAGTATTCTTAGCTCTTCCTTCTTTCAAACCACGCACGAGGCATCCTAACCCATTATTGGAGACCACACACAAGATATACCCCAGACCCGCAGCCTCCAGGTTGACACGGCTGCGCTCATTAGGAGAGCTCGAGTCCTTCAACACGGGGAACGCTACGTTCAGTTCCAAGTTCCAACAACACTATCACGTGGGTATTACTTTAAAAACAGTTGACTTTTTTAATGGTTTTACAAGAGAGTAAATAAAAAATGCTTTCTGGTTTTAATAAACCGGCTTTCACAAATCTGGGTTCGGGTAGTAGCACCCCAAAACGAACTTACTCAGACTGCTAATTACAGAGAATATGTAGAATACTATGGTCTTTGTTTGTTTTTTTGTTCAAGCGAATGTTTGCAAATTGTCTAGCTGTAAACAATTTTCAAATACCGTCACTAGTAAGGTACTTTTCTGAAAAGGTTTGGTTATTAAAGGGGGGTTAATTGGGAGTGATCAGCAGGAATGCTGGTACCTGACCTATCTATGTTTGGCCCGCAGCCCATGGAAACGTGCTCTCCAGCTTGTAGACTTTAAGACAAACAATTTGCAAGTATGTAGTTTCACTTGGAAGTGCCGCTCCCAATGAGGAGTGCAACAGCGGCCTCCAGTGTCCAAGGACTCAACCTGGCTCAAGGAGTGCAGTGACACTCCCGTAAATCTGAGAGTGAGTTGTTTCACTTGGAAGTGCCACTCTCAATGAGGAGTGCAACAGCGGCATCCAGTGTCCAAGGACTAAACCTGGCTCATTGAGGAGTGCAACAGCGGCCTCCAGTGCCCAAGGGCTCAACCTGGCTCAAGGAGTGCAGTGACACTTCCGTAAAGCTGAGAGTGAGTTGTTTCACTTGGAAGTGCCACTCTAAATGAGGAGTGCAACAGTGGCATCCAGTGTCCAAGGACTACACCTGGCTCATTGAGGAGTGCAACAGCGGCCTCCAGTGCCCAAGGGCTCAACCTGGCTCAAGGAGTGCAGCGACAATCCTGTAGGGCTGAAAGTGGGTTGTTTCACTTGGAAGTGCCGCTCTCAATGAGGAGTGCAACAGCGGCCTCCAGTGCCCAAGGACTCGACCTGGCTCAAGGAGTGCAGCGACACTCCTGTAAGGCTGAAAGTGGGTTGTTTCCTTGTCTGTGCTCGGGCCCAAAATACGTGCGGCCACTAGACAACGAGAACGTTCATATTTAATATTCGTTAGTTGGGGAATGTATGGACGTCTTAAGGTTAGATGGAAGGAGACGCGAGAAAATGTCACTCTTCTTCCAGTTTTTACAACAAACAATATTTTGCGGTAAAACAATTCACATATTTCTCAGTAGAAACATAAAGAGTATAGTTTCCTCACATGGTGATATCAACAGTTCTTGAACATCTATCATGAGCATATTATCATTAGACGAGAAACTTTTTAAATGAAGAGAAAAAGTTGTCATAAAATTACAGGACTACATTGACAGATATTCAACAACTGTTGAGATGACAACACCCTACCATCCCACCATAAAACAGGGTTCCCGAGGACTTAAAAAACACGTGTGAGAAGTGTGAACAAGCGCTCGGTTTTTTACTACACTCTAACTTTAATAGGAAGGACCTTTTTTTTAGAAAATACAACTTTTTTATGGAAATGAGCTGCAAATTGCCTTAGCTGTAAAAAATCTCGCCAGATAAATAAAGGCCATTATTATTATTATTATTATTATAAGAAAATTTGTCGCTGCATGCTATGATCAATTCTTTACTAAACGGATTTATTATGATTATGACATAATTAGAAACATATTAGAGCTCCAAACTCTCTTCTCGCGTGGACTTTATCGTAATGCCCTTTATGTTTTTAATATTTTCAATAGTAAAATTTCTTGCAAATCTGCCCTTGATCATGTAAGTGTTCATATCCCTTCTCGGGCTTCTCGTAATCCAAAATGACTTTTTCTCAATAGCTCTTATAAGGTTAACCCTTTAGGCCGTTGTATCCATAGCGCCAATTCTAGATTTGTAGAATTTGACTTCTTTCATAAAAGAAAAGATAAACTAATTGAGTTATTTAAGGAACTCCCATATCAAAAATTTATCATGTAGAGGCTTTGCCTATAATATTTAAATTTACATTATTCTGATTTATTTTTTACATATTGTTACTGCTTTTAAAATATGTATGCTTTACTACTATTTAGTTATTTGTTATTATTGCTATTTTTTATTCTTATCATCGTTATTTATTATTTTTTCGTAACTATTAATCAGTATATATAATTAATTATATATTATTGTTTATCTCTATTTGTATTTATATGTGTTTGTAAGGTACTTCTGTACGTTTCAGTGCTGGCTTGTTATATGGCTTACGACTGTTGGCCAGCACTTTAATAATGGAAATTGAAATTGTAACTGAAATTATTATTATTATAATAGAAAGAAGATGATATCTTGATAGATTCAATTCTTATTGATATAAAGATAACCTAAAATATATCTTAAATATCACGATTTAGATATGTCGATAGTTATCTCCCAGATCCAAATAAAGTTCTGAGATCCAAACGAAACAACAATATTTGGAATTGGCTTATTTATGATAGAGGCTATTATTTTTATTCCTTTTCACTTTAGTAGGCCTATCGGAAAATTGTAAATGTACTCAATATGATCTTTGTGTTCTAATGATTATGCGTCAATTTCACAAGAACGTTTTATATGAGTATTTTTTTTTTAATTTAAACTTTTTTTATCCAACCACATTGAGTAACGGCATATAAATAAGTAACGGCATATAAATAAGTAACATTTTGAATTATAGGTGGAATGTATAAAAAAAATATTTAAATTTTAAATGTTAAAGAATCGAAATTGAGATTCTAAAAAATAAAAATATAATCGTCACGTTCTAAAAAAAAACCCTCGTCTTACTACCTGTTCAGGTAATACGCGTATATAATAACTACTTTAATGGGAAAGGGGTGAGTAAGGAAGCATTTTAGAGGTAACCTACCCCTATTTGCTTGGATGGAGAGTAGGAAAGCATATAGGAAAATCCACCCCCTTAATAGACCCAACCGAGGTTCGAACCCCGATATCCCCATTATCAGCAGGCCAATCTAACACAAGAGTGACGCCTTAAACCATTCGTCCACTGAAGCGGGTGTATTTCTAATTAAAATCGTAGTGTAATGGGAGGGGAAAAGCCCTATTAAAGCCTGAATAACTTTCGGTATGGCGGAGAATATTGAACTCTAGGACAGCCAGAGCAGGTGCATTACCAACTCAGCCAGCACGTGCATTACCAACTCAGCCAGCACGTCGAACGTTAATCAATATATAATAATAATATTTAGCACCGCGTCTTACTACCCGTTCGGGTTGTACGCTTTAAGTACTAATTACACTAATGGATTAGGAATTGGGAAGGTTGAATTAGAGGAAGTGAACCCCCATTTGCGTGGAGGGAGAGTGGAAAACCACTTAGGAAAACCACCCCCAGTTCACCCGACCGAGATTCGAACCTCGATCTCCCCATCCTCAGCAGTCGAGCTCAATACGACAAGCGCGTTAGCCAACTACGCCATCGAGGCGGGTGAACGTTAATCGATACTATCACTATTCACACATCAAACAGATTAAATTAATAACAAATACCTTCCGTGGAATGGCCACCCTTAGCGGTGAATCCAAACACATTGTTTCTATTAACCAGGAACAATTTAAGATTGTATTTTGGGACACCTTGCCGTGTCTATTTTTTAATATAAAGTTCCGCTTTATCTGCTTTAGTGAACGATTGGTCTAAGGCGTCAGTCTCATGTTAGACTGACCTGCTGATGACGGGGAAACAAGGGTAGGGATATATTATTATTATCATTAGCACCGCGTCTTACTACCCGTTCGGGTTATACGCACTTACGCTAATGTGTAATGGTAGGGTGATTGTGAGATGAAATGAAAGACCTACAGTTTAACGTGGAATCCGAACCACGATGGAGGCCTGGAATTCCTCACATTCACAAGATGTCTTGTCAGAGGTGAAGGAAGGGTTTGGAAATCAGATAAATCTTTGCCGGGACCGAGGATTGAACCCCGGCCGCCAGCATAGAAGTCTGACACCTTACCCCTAGACCGCCAGGTCACCTGTAGGGATATAGATCAAGTCTACTGAGGGTTTTTTTAAAATTATTTTCTTACTCTTTTTCCATGCAAATGCGGATAGATTGGCTCTAAAATGCTTCCTTCCTCATCCCTAGTCCATCAGAGTAGTTATCATATATCTGTATAACCTAAACAAGTGATAAAACGTGGTGATAGAAAAAACTTCCGCTTTAATTGAAAGTACTCTAAGAAATGTAATAGTTTATTTTAGAGCTATTGTTTGTCAATCCATTAAAATAATTGATCCGTGAATGAGGTGATAAGTGTTTGTATTATGATTGATTTTTGTAATCAGGTTGAGTTACAAATACTTTTAATGATAATGTATTGATGAAAGTACCTTATAAATGTAATTAATTAAATCCATTATATTTTTCTAGATATTACTTTCAATATATATATATATATATATTAAATGGTATTACACAATCGCACAAACGTTCTCGTATTGCGTATTAGAGCCTTATAGAAAATTTTGAAAAATAGGTTTTCAGTAAACTTACTCTTAAAAACAAATGCATCTTGTTAGTCACGATAAAATTCTTTATGTATACATTTTAAGCTAGTCTTAAAATATTTTTAGCAAATTTCAAATTTTCGAAAATAAGCTTTTTGTAAACTACCCTAAAATTACATTTAAATGGCAAAAACTAAAACATATTATTATTTATTATGAAAAACTATTCCAAGATACCCATTTTGAAATCAATTTTCAATGCCAATTAATACAAATTTTAAACTTTCTATAATTTTCATGATTAAACTACAATTCTTAAATCAACTTATTTTAGAAAAGTAAACATACATTATTATCGATCATGTAAAATAATTCCCCCATGTCAATTTTGAACAAACTCTTTAGAGATATTTTTAAAACTAATTCGCATTTTACCAAAATCAGTCATAGTAATAATAATATTAAGCACCCCGTCTTAGTACCCGTTATGATTATACGCTTTAAGCACTAATTACGCTAATGGATTAGGAATTCGGAAGGTTGAATTAGAGGAAGTGAACCCGCATTTTCGTGGAGGGAGAGTGGAAAACCATTTAGGAAAAACCACCCCAGTTCACCCGACCGAGATTCGAACCTCAATCTTCCTGTCCTCAGCAGTCGAGCTCAACACGACAAGCGCGTTAGCCAACTACGCCACCGAGGCAGGTATCAGTCATAGTAAACTACTGTTTTTTTAGAAAAAAAAATATAACTGTGTATAATGTAAGCAAAGTAAGCAAATTAACAAATAAACATTTTTAACCAAATCATTAGAGACATTTTTGAAACTATTCAAATTGTTAAAAACATTGTCATCGGTTAACTACCATTAAAGGAGTTTCCCCCCGAAAAACAAGAATACGGCTTTATTTGTAATGTCAAACAATTCCCAGATAGTTCATTCCAAACAAAATCGTTATAGCCGTTTTCAAAATGTTTTGAATTTTTGAAAATAGTTCATCAGTAAACTACCCTTTAACAAAATTGTACCCAGAAACCAAGTATACAGGGTAATTCAGGAAGGTCAAACACTCCTTACATATCCATTTTAGACAAAATTGTTAAAGCCATTTTCTAAAAAATGGAGAATTCAAAAAAATCACTTGTCAGTAAAATACCCATAATTTAAGGTCTAGAGCAAAAATAAAAAGTTCTGAGGCTAAGGCCAATAACATCTAGATCTCAAATTTGAACAAAATTTATCACACAATCTCATATCTGTGTTCAGGGACAGACAGACATACAGAAAATAGACGGACATACAGATTTGTGAAATCCACATTTTTGTGCTCGGACACATACATAACGTGATGATTCATCATAATCTCTAAGTCAAAAATGTTCATGATTACAATACTTTTTCTCTAACTATTATGAGAAAGTAAAAAATAACTCATTACACAAATGATAGTTACAAGGGTCCTCAAAAGTCCGACACATTTGCTCGGTAGGTAGCGTGTTTACTCACTGAGCTAAATTAAGGTATCGAGTTCGTTTCTTAGTATGGTCGAAAGAAGTAACGTTGGTTAAATGTGACTTTCCCCTTTCATAGTGATGAATTAACGGCTGGTGTCTGGGTGCTGTGTCTGTTCTAGATTTAAGGGAAATAATTTAATTAATGCTGATATGATCAGTAGGTTCAGAAAGTTCACGTTAATTACCTTAAATGATACATTAAAAAAAAAAGCTAAAACAAATATTTACCCTGGGAATAATGTTGACACTCTAGCCGATATTGTCAACCAGCAATTACAAGCTTTCTTCGACGAATTACGAGAGGACATTAGCATAAAATAACACAGCTTAGAAAGGTCAACTGGTTATTAAAAGTAAGAAATATTAGCTACATATACTATCTAATTTCCAGAGTAGTTTATGTTTGTAATTATAGACTTAAATTTTTCTTAGAGTGATGTATTTTGTATTTGTGCAAATAATTACAATATATGTGGATGGAACCATTTTGTACACCATCCCCAATCTTTTGGCGACTTTGAATTGTTAGTTTGTATTTTGAAACAATTATTTTTTGGAGGATAGGGGATAATTTCTACGTTAGTTCATTAATTGTAATAAGGTAAAAATAGTTATGTGCAAATACATTTTTTTCAAATTCAATAATTTATAATAGTTATAAAATAGTTAATTTATTAATAATAAATTCAATATAATAATAAAAATAAAAATAATAATTGCATTGATAGAGTTTTGAACTGCGACCAAGCAGGGAATTATTTATAAAAATTTGTCATTCTGCAAATTAATAAGATAATGTGGAATCGAGTTTGATCGAAAATTCAAAATTGACATAAATTTTTATGGCTTTTTTCTAATTAAAAATATATATTTTTTGACAAATAATAAAAAATGAAGGAGCACAACGTGATAGTATATAAATGTATCTACTTATTTTTATTTTTTCTGTACCGTTTCTTATCCCCGTTCGGGAAACCATATGCTTACACTAAAGTCGTAAGGATTATGAAGGAACAATTGATAGAAAATGTACCCACATTTTCTATGAGAGAGAGTATGAATCCATTTAGGAAAAAAGCAACACTCTGAGTCATAATTTAACTCTCTGACCTTCCTGTCACCAGCAAACCAGACAATATGAGGTTGACGACTCAGCCCCTATGACCATCGATGCGGGTATTTGTCTCATTCTAGTTGAAGAGGTTAGAGCTAACAAGAAAGGCTCTATTTACAAGACAAGTTTTATTTGTGCAGCAAGAAAAAGAAAGGGTTATAATAAAATAACATAAACAGTTATATTTAATTTAACAGGAAATTCAGCTTTTTATGATCATAACAATTTTCAAAAAATGACGGGGAGAAAAAAACTTGAAAATATTTTTAGTACAAATATTGTTCTATATTATTCAAACTCGACAAGATATTTTCATTCAAACTATATCCCAAATGAAAGATGCTTATTCGCACACCCCTAATTATTATTTTAATATATTTTATAGTTTGAGCCCTCTATAGTTTTTCCCTCTCGTTACAGCATGTCTTATCAGTAACACCATACTACCATACTAATACTACCAACTAACCACTAACATACTAATACTACCAGCTAACCAAACTGCAACGCGCCGTCATTTTGTCATGTCATGAGCAGATCAACTCTTTTTTTTACTATCTGTTCAGGTTATCCGCATACTTGATCATTATTCTCCTAGGGTAGGGATGAGGAAAGAAACATTTTAGTGGTAATTTACCCAAATTTGCATGGAAGGAGAGTGATAAACAATTGTAAGAAAAACCACCCTCGGTAGATCCTATTGGAATTCGAATCCCTATCTCCCCGTTTTCAGAAGGTCAGTCTAACATGAAACCAGGGATCCCCAGACGGTGGACGATGGTCCGCATCCGGACCATAGACACATTGTTTACGAACCTCAACAAGATAGTGATAAACAGAAGAAATGATATTTCGATGGCCACGGGCGGGGGGTATACAACGGAGGGCAGCCACAACCTGCCCCTTCACAAACAATGGCGTGCCACGTGGATGTGCTTAACCTTCGTGTTTCTTAGTAAATACAGTAGCCCCATGGCTTCTTTGGTGCTGACTGACAGCTCACAGCTGACTTCTGACAGTTGCTAAACACACGTTTTTGCAGATCCTATGGTTTGGTGTAGGGATACATAATTTAGTCTGGTAACTTTTCAAAGCCATAAGCTGTTAGCTGTCAGTCAGCACCAAAGAAGCCATGGGGCTACTGTAAGTATTATAACTAAAAGGAAAGCGAATCACGATTTTAAGTTAGTATAGGCATGGCGGCGTGTGGGACTTGACCTTCAGTCACTGCCAAAGTTTATCGAACCGCAAAAACCTAGCAAGATTTTTAAATGGACCTCTATAAAAAATAATTGGTTAACCCTGCCGTAGACCATTCAGACACTGAAGCGAGTGACGTTAATATTGAGTGGACAGATAGTGGAACTAATAAAGAAGTTCTAAAGAAAAATAAATTAAAAGAGAACCAATTAGATGGCTCACACCAGGAGGAAAAAAAAGGCTTATTGAGTGTCAAGGTGGAAGGATGAAGAGAACCAAGAACACGATGAATGCAACTGGATGATCCATCTCAAAATGGGAAAGAAGATGAAGTTTCATAATCTAGAAAAGAAAATCTGCTGGTAGGTCATGCTGGAAGACTCAATTTAAACACCACAATGGACCTCTTGAAAGACAAAACACATAATAATAACAATAGTGGATTGTAGGCCAGTCATTTCAACATACTATCACGTGTGTGTTTATGCTATCGATCATCTCGTGATCAAAACAAGACAATGTCTTCTTGAGCTGCTAAAAGGTGACACTAAGATGTCAAGGACACCTTGTATGTCCAGGTAATAACTCTTGCACGCTACTTGTTGCACTATTTGTCACGCCAAATAAATCCTTTGATAATAATTATCCCCGCCATCTTGGCGTCTGAAACGATGGTGTGTGGGGGTTCAAGACTCCATTTGGTGATCCTGTCATTGTCGAGATTTTCAAACATAAGTTCCGTTTTGTCTGTGTGTGTGTGTTTCATGCCAGGATCACGATCAAATTAACGTTCACGTAACGTAATGTTAACATTCTAGCAAAACACAGACCATTAATTTGAACTGTCTGATAAAAAATTGTTCATTAAAATAGAAGCCAAGCATTTAAGGGCGATTTAAGTTTTAAAGTACTTGCAATAGAAGCCATGATGTTTTGTTGCTCGCGAGACGTGGACAAACAAACTATACCGAAGAAGACGTCTGCACAATATAAACAAACAAGTGAAGTGCTAAATAGCCGTGTTGACGTTACTCGGAAAGTTATTGTCTGGTGGGAACACGTAACTTCACTTGATGTTAAAGCTATCTTCTGGACAATTTTTACGGGGGATTTAACGTCAACGTCAAGTTAAGTGCAATATGATGGCTTCACTTTAGAACACGAGGAGAACCTTTACGTTACGTGTGCGTTTAGATAATCATGATCATGGATTAGAAGTTATTTCCAAACTTGTAAAATATTCATACTGATGAGATGACTAAGTAAAGTTAAATCTAATATGAAATGTTCCCGAACTCGAATTGAAGTTAGAACATTTATAAAAAAATGTTTGTTACTGGAATAATCATATATATGTAGTCACTAAATAGGCTATCATATAAAAGGGTTTTTTATTGTGGAAAATTGTACACATTTTGTCCAAATTTGATAAATTTCTTTACTAATACAAGTAATTTAATCAATAAAGTAGAAAATTGTCATGTACAGTTCTACATAACAACAGAAAACTAAATAAGTTGGATATATTATATGCCTTATTGACAGTCCAAATTTGTATTGTCGGGGCCATTTTATTTTTTTCGCAGTGAAGTTGAAGTTGACAAATACTCGAAGCAAAATCCACGGTTTGGAAGCTTCACACACCCCTAAGATAAAATTTAAGATGTGACCATAATAATGATGATCGGTCATAATCGGTAATGTTATAAGAAAATTAAATTGTTTAATATGAAAATGTACAATTTATTTATCCTATAATTCTTTCTATAACAGTTGGGACATAATTATCTGTGGAAAGATTGAATTTAAAGAATGAATATGAGATGCATAGACACATAGAAAGGTCAGACGTAAAGTGGAGTAGTGATGGATTATCGTGGGAAACTTTGATAAGTTTTAAGTAATCCGTGGCCACAAACAAGATATAAACCAGATCCACAGTCTCCAGGCTAAAATGGCTGCACTCCATGGGAGAGCTTGAGTCCTTCAACAAGGGTATCCCTAGGTGCGATTAAGGGGCATTACAAAAAGCTCATTTTAAACATGGTTTCATTAGAAAGACGTAGACAAATATCCGTCTTGAATCAATCTGCCAGCTTCCACAAACCTAGGTTCAGGTAGCGACCCAACCCCTTCTTCATATAATCCCATCTCACAAAGAACAGACTGCTCATTACGATTACAATTGCCCCTTTTGACGAACATTTAAAAGATAGGTCGTTTAAAAACTGCACATTTGGAATTGATTTTATGACTCAGTGTTGACACTAGCGAACCCCAGTGTTGATGAACTAAACCTGGCTCAAGGAGGGCAGCGAAACTTCCATAAGGCTGAGGATTTGGTGTATCCTTGTTTGTGATCAAGGCCCAAAAAGCTGGCTGACCCCTTGGTGATACAGTAGTGCCTGTATATTAGCATCAAGTAGAACATTCTCAAGCACACAGCTAAGAACTCTTGACCTCTATCAAACCGGTTGACAGATCACTGCGCATCGGACCTGACAACAAAGGAAACGCACCTAACCCCCCCACGTTCGGGAGACTGAGTAACAGCTGACGCCCCTGCAGTTTCTCCTCGAGACAAACTCTCAACCATAAAACGTCGGATAAAAAAAAGTCACGCCTTCTTTTAAAATATACGTTTTCTTTTGTTCTAAAGAGATTTGATGCTAATTTAAAATCAATATAATATTTTGTGTTTCATTGTCGCTCCTCAAAAAAGAAGAAGAAAAAAAAGCGGTTGTTTCTTCTCGGAAGGCTTGGAGGTGGGATTCAAATTTCTCTGGCCAAGCACACACACATAAACACAGAGGTTTACACACACGTACACACATAGATACACACATAAGTACAGAGATATACACAATACACACTCTTACAAACACATAAACACAAAGGTATACATAGAGATCCACATACATACATACATACATACATACATACTCACATACATACATACTCACATACACGCTATCACCATATCAACATACAATCCCTTTATAAAGGTATTTAACACTTACATAACTTCTTTAACTCTGAGAAACAAATATCTGTTTTATTCCTTATCTCCTTATCATTCATCGCGCACCTTAAGCAAAACCACAAAACTCCATCCCCTCCACTTCCCCTCCCCACAAATCCCTGCGGGTTCATTTGCTCTCAATTCTACCCTCATCATTCTTACCGCACAACGTAGTTACCAGGCTATATCATATGTATAGCCCGAACGGGTAGTAAGATGCGATGAAATCAATCCATACGAATTTAACTACGCTAATAGAGTAAGAATGAGGAATTTATGATTAAAGGTACTATTCCCTCGGCGCGTCTCGCGTCTGCGACTGGCGACCAGAGTGCGCGTCCAGCGGCTCTACATGCTCCACACTGCTTCAGGTACGATTCCCTCGGTGCGTCTCGCGTCAGATTTTACCATAGAAGAGGATGAAAATTTAATTGTAGAGATGGAAAATCACCCATCAATTTTTGACATATCTTCGCCAGTGTACTGGAACCAAAATGTGAAGGACAACACATGGAAAGAGATCTCAAGAATAGTTGGTTGATCAAGCTAGTATCTTTATCCACACTATTCCAAAAAACAAAATAACACGAAACATTATATAAAACACAATTGAAAAACTCTGATAAATGAGAAACGATAGCCATCGTACTACACATAAAATCACCCACGATTGGCGACCAAGAGAGGCATCTAGGGAAACACTGTATCCCGCGTCTGTGACTCACCACCCCACGTCTGCGGTCGCAGACGCGAGACGCAAGACGCGCTGAGGGAATCTTACCTTTGTACAAATTTTACCCTCATTTGCGTGGAAAGATAATGAGGATGAATTTGGGAGGGGGGGATCTTCAGTACACCCGACTGGGATTCGATCGTCAAACTTTCTGTCACCCAGAAGCCAGACCCGAAGAGTTTGTCATGGTCAACGTGACCACAGACTGGGTGTGTTTACTGTTTATCCCGCCATAGCGCACACGGTCAGTGGACGGAGACGTTTTGAAAGGGCGCAGCACACCCGTTTCATATGAAGGGTACAAGGGGAAAGTTCAATAACTCAAATAGAGTTAGTGCTGCCATCTCTTAGGCCAGTGGTTCTCAACCTGGGGGTAACGCCCCCCTGGGGAGGCATGAAGCGCTTTCCGAGGGGGCGTGGAACAACTTGGAAATTACATTAAAATCAGCTAAAAATTGAAGACATTCTTTTTTTCAATTCATTTTCCAAAGTAAGATAATTTTTTCTTCTGGTATTGGCAACACTACTTAACAGTCGTAAGACCCAATATTCAAGAACTCATAAAGACAAAATTCTGCCAACCATCACATTAATTTTCAGTCAATTTATTTGTGCCGTTACGCTGTCAGTTTTATTGGTTTTTAATATAAAGAAGTGATTATAAAACAAGATTTTTAAAATATTTAATAAAATAATTGTTTCAAATAATATTGTGAAGCGTGGTCGTGGGCATTTGATAAAAAAAAAGTTGGGTGGGGTAGGGGGGGAGGATAATTTGATGATCTACCAAGGGGGCCGTCACCTCAAAAAGGTTGAGAGCCACTGTCTTATACAATCATGAGATATTTCTAATACACTTTAGGTGAATTTTCTGGGGTCTTTATATGGGGTTTTAGACATAAAAGTTGTCCTCTAAAATGTGTGTAATGTGATTTCCCCCCATTTTACCTAGTACACATCAAATGTAAATTGAACCAAATAGTTCAATAGTTGGCGATGTTCCGATAACACGATTGGGCCCACAGGTAACTAATCGGCAGTTTTTCATTCTCAATCCAAGCGAGTGCAGGTGAAGTTATTATTATTAGCATTATTATTATTAGCACCGCGTCTTACTACCCGTTTGGATTATATGCACATTTACTAATAATTACACTATGTGTAAGGACTGAGGAAGGTTGAATTTAGAGGAATCGTAATCACATTTGCGTAGAGAGAGAGTGTAAAACCATTTAGAAAAAAACCACGCTCAGAACATTTAGACCATTTGACCAGTGCAAGCAGTAAACAAATTTCTTAACTACGAGAATGATTTTCAAGGAAATTCATAAACGTTCGCCAGGAGAGAGAGAGAGAGAGAGAGAGA
>CABFVX010009293.1:0-19134 GCA_902151425.1 Timema shepardi
AAATCTTTGCCGGGACCGGGGATTGAACCCCGGCCGCCAGCATAGAAGTCTGACACCTTACCCCTAGACCACCAGGTCACCCAAAAGAAAATAGAGTAGAGCGTCGATAATTCGGACTAATTGGGGATCGACTTATTCCGTGCTATCGAAAATACAGTATTTATAAAAAAAAACATATACGGGATACTTACGAAAACTCGTTTTTTTAAGGTTAACACATTTCAATCTATTTAAACAACGAACTTGCACATTTGTTGTTGTTGATAAACATAATAGATTTTGAAGGAACGTAATAAGGCAAAATCTAACAATGAAAAAAGCCTCCATTTTTTTTAATAAGGGTTGAGGGTCGTTTTTTGGTGACCATGTCTCTGATACTAATACCGTCTTTACTTGACCACCATTACCGTTTCCAGCCTGTGGACTGTGTCAGTTTTTTAATTCAAGCCCATATATTCTCCACCACTGGCTTGCTAGACCTGTCGTAACTTCACATGCCTTAGAATCTAAAAACTTAAGACTAGGACAGACACAACAACCAGCCGTTAATTCATCACTGTGACAGGGCTACCCCACATTTCACCAACGATACATTTTTGACCATGCCGGGAATCGAACGCTTAGCTTTCTAGACAGACGCGCTACCAACTGAGCTAAAGTTTCGGATTGTAATTTATACCACTGTGGTTAATTTTATGTCATGACTTTCTTGCTATCTTACAGGTAGAGAAAGTATTCGTCAAAAAAAATTTTAACTCGAGATTTTGATGATTCTCGACGTTTCATGACCCTCCGAATCTAAAAAAGTTGTTTTTAATTTACGTCTGTCTGTCTGTCTGTCTGTACCTCCAACTAGAACCCAAACTATTTTACCGAGTTGGTATCTAGGGTTTTTATAGGGTTGCCCCGAGGGATTGTTGGAATTGGACATCCAACTCTAAAATTATGGGTAGTTTACTGAAGGGCAAAAAAATAAGATTTTCTCAAAATCGGCTCTAACGATTTTGATTAGATTTCATTTCTTAACATTTATAAATATTCTAAACAAAATTGCTACTCTCAATATTTCGGCAAAATGACTTTAAGGGCTCCGGTATCATGCGTAAATTATCTTTTTTTATAATATCTCCTAAAACATTTGAGAAATGAAATTACTTACCATTACAAATATGTAGGTCTATTTATAATACAAATATTTTATTTGAAGCATATGTTTATAAAACCAATAGCTTTCAAGCTATATATATATATATATATATATATATATATATATGCGTATAGCTTGAAAGCTATATATATTTGAACTTTTCGAAAAAATATATATATATTTATTTGAACTTTTCGGAAATATAAGGTAAAGTATTGCAACCGTAAAAAAAATCTAACCAGAAATCTTGATGGATGTCGACGCCTCATGACCCCCCGAACCCTAAAAAGTGGTCTTTTACAATTACGCCTTTCTGTGTGTCTGTTTAAACTTAAAATTAAGAGCAGTTTAGTAAAGAGCGAAAAGAAAAAAAAAAAGATTTTCTAAAAATCGGCTCTGACGATTTTGATTAAAATTCGTATCTAGGTGTTGATTAAGATTATAGATAAACTGGATATTTTCATTTTTCCATAAACATTAATTTTAGGGTACTTTACAGAAGCAGAAACTTCCGTATCTCCGCAACTATTTGAGATACTAAATGATTTTCCATTGCAAAATTGAAGTACTATTAAAAATAAAAAAATAAATTTTTAAATATATTTTTATAAAACCAACAGTTTCTGAGATATTAGCAAATATATTGATACAATTTTGTGAGCTTTAGTTTTAAAGAGATACTACTTAAGTTTTAACGCTATAATTTGCCAATGCCATAGAATAATTAAATATAGGCCTCAGTAAGTCTCTAAAAAAGTTTATGTTTTTCCCCCTCTTAGGATAAATGTTTGTGCAACAATGATCTATATCCTTCATTTTAGACTAAATAGTCAATTACATTTTTTATTGTTCAAAATTTATAAATGAGTAATTTAATAACAATGCGATGGCATGAAGGTTTGCAACACCTAATAAAATGTCGAAAATGTTAACCGGAAGTCGAAATATTAATACGAATTATTGACCCTTGGGGACCAATTATTGACCCTTGGGGACCAATTATTGATTTTTTTTACCGGTTCAAACATACAAATGAGGATAATTATTCTTTAAAAACAACATTATAAAATTTAAAACCGTAACTCAAAATATGTTTTACAAAAGTATAGTGCAATTTATGTTTGGGTTTGATAGTGTATATTACGAGTTTTGAGTAAATATCTCCATTTTCAAACAATAGAGCGAGAAAGTCCGTGCAGAGCTCCGTACAATTTATTTTTTCTTGGCGACCCGGATTTTTGAATTCGAATTTGAATTTGACGTTCTCTACTGTAAGTCCCGAATCTAATTTAAGCTACATTCAATGTTCATATTAAAAGCCTAATGACAGAACTGTTAATAGATCTACTTTCACGTAGGCCTACTCATAAGTCACAGGTCCGGATCAAGTATTTGTTTATGTTCGGACTGGAGCGTGTGGGGGATGATGGGGAGTAGAGGACAGACAGACAAAAGACAAAACAATATTTTCCAAACATCACACAGCGAGGTGATCGTTTTGCGTGTCACATTTACACACATTTCTATTTATTAACAAGACTCAAAATATAGGTTCATTAAGGAAACAAAGAGCCCTTTTGGAATCATCTTAATTTTTTTGGCATGGACCCTATTTTGAATCAACGCATCGTTAAATTATTATTTTTAGCACTGTGTCTTACAAACCGTTCGGGTTATACGCTTATGTACCAATTATGCTAGTGAGTTAGGGATAATGAAGGTTTTATTTATAGGAATTGTACACACATTTGCACGGGGGGAGAGTGGAAAATCATTTTGGGAAAACTACCCTCGGTACACCCAACCGATATTCAAACCTTGATTTCCCCCGTCATCGGCAGTCTAGTCTACCGTGAGAGTAGTGCGTTAAGCCGCGCGGCCACCGAAGCAAGTATCGTAGAATTAAATATTTCGTTAAGCGTTGAACGTCTGTGTGGCAATTTCTCGTTTACTGAGGTACAGCAGCCCCGTGGCTTCTTTGGTGCTGACTGACAGCCCACAACTGACTTCTGACAGTCAACATTTAGGTATATACCTACATTTTGATTGTCAAAAGTGACAGCTGCTAAACACATGTTTTTGCAGATCAATCTGGTTCGGCGTAGGGATACGTAATTTGGTCTGGTAACTTTGTAAAGCTGTCAATTGTCAGCTGTGAGCTGTCAGTAAGCACCAAAGAAGCCGTGGGGCTACTGTAGATCCCTTTAGCCCTTCCATATTGAGAATTCTGCTGAAAAAGCTGATGCATCGTTAAGAATATATTTATAAAACTCAACGCAACTTTGGAGATAATGTTAAATTAGTATATATGGTAACAATTTTATGGAAGGCCAAAAACAGTATTTTTTTGAATTGGAAAAAAAAAGTTCTCAGTTCGGAAAAAAATGTAATCTACAAAAGAGATGTAAATTGATCATCTGAAATACTCGCTTGATGGGGTTGACATATAATCAACCCCCTTCCTATATGTCTAGCATTGCGTTTTTGAATTTAAATTGTTTCTTCATCTCTGAGCTGAAGCATCGTCTCAAAAGCATCAAATAGGGCATCAAATTAATTTAATACATTTTAGCCGAGTCACAAGTGTTTCTGATTGGGCCGGTAGGTTTTCAATAAATAAGGAACATTTGTTTATATAAACATGTCTGAGGGAACGGGAAGTAGTGGGGAGGGGGGGGGGGTTGATCCCGTTAACACCCCTCTTCCCTTAAATAAGGCCTTTATTACGTTAAGCCATGTTATCATTTGCAGTGGTGACTTTTGATAGATATTATACATATTTATAAAATAATACTAATAATATGTTAAATTCTATAAATTTTGTCCGAAAAAAATATAAAATATATTTTATAAAAAGGATTTCATAATAAAAATTGAACTGTAACCATCCCTTATTTCTAGACCCGCCTCGGTGGCGTAGTTGGCTAACGCGCTAGTCGTGTCGAGCTGCTCGACTGCTGAGGACGGGGACATCGAGGTTCGAATCTCGGTCGGGTGAACTGGGGGTGGTTTTTCCTAAATGGTTTTCCACTCTCCCATCCACGCAAATGCGGGTTCACTTCCTCTAATTCAACCTTCCCAATTCCTAAACCATTAGCGTAAATAGTACTTAAAGCGTATAACCCGAATGGGTAGTAAGACGCGGTGCTAAATATTCTAATTTTCCAAAACAAAATATCACACCCGTGTAGAATTGATAAACTGAGATATGAGCTAAGACATACGATAACGAATAACGGAAGTTTCTGTTTAGTAAACCAAATATCTTTTCAAGTATAAGAACTAATGGTTTGGACACATGTGGATAACAGATGGAACACTATTTACAAAATGTTAGTCAATGGCGATAGAATAGTCGAGCAGAGATTCCTAAATGCAAGAAACAAAGTGGTTTTATAGCATTCACGAGCTAAGTTTACCTGTATGACAGCTCGAAATGTTACTAGAAGTTATCCCTAATATATCACTACGCCAACAGCTGACATCTATCACTTTGGATGACTGTAATGAAAACAGATGGTGATATATTAATGTGATAGTTAACCACAGTAATTTAGGCCAATATTATTTATATATTTATTTGAGGTCGGACACAAAGTTTATTTATCGTTTTATTCCACATAAAAACCAATAGTCACACACCTTTCACAAAAACTTCTGACGAACATAGCTTCAAAATGGCGGCTGACTAATTTAAACCATATGGTTGAACATGACGGTAAACAAGTTTTTTTTACAATGATGCGGACACGCAGTTGATGAAAATATTTTATTCAGTTAAATATTTCAAAATACGATAAAAGAATCATAAAATACTTTATTGTATGTAAAAAGACTGACAAAAATTTTCTCTTTACCAAGTAAATACGATGCGTGTATTAAAAGGTATTGATGTGTGCACTATATTATCAAAATCAATAACGTTCCAAAACGAAAAATAAGTACTTTTAATTATGCTCAAAATATTGTTTCGAGTTGGACAAAAATAAATTATTAAAAAAAATTAAATAGTATGAGAAAACTTAAATTTACGTTATTTTAAATGTAAGATATAACAGATAGTTTAAAAACTTAACATTTATAACAAAACAGTGATCTTTTACAAGTGTTAGCAACCCAAAACCTAAACATATGTCATCCAGATAAAAACCTATCGTGAACGGAATATAACTGGGTGTAGCTGTCCGACACTAGGAGAACCAACAGGGGAGGGAGAAAATAGAAATGACAATATAATATGTTGTGAACCTAATATTAAATTACGTCATTCGATTCACAAAGATCCAGTCTACGCTCCTATACCAATTTCGTTTCCCGGGCATTTAGGTCTTATTAACATTTCATTGTGGAAAATTTCAACTTTTAAACTATGTTTATGGGTATGATCTTGAAGGTTTTTGCATGCATACTTATTTGGATTATTGCAATTAATCAATTGCAAATACCTTTCTTCTAATAACTTTTTAATGAATCCAAATATTAACAAATGTTTGACCAAATCAGACATGGGGTCTTATACTGTAGCTATTTATGTTAATTAATATTCAAGTCAAACCCATTCGTTTTAAGAGCGGGTATGTGGGGAATGTGAGTTAGGTCATTGCTGTGGCAGTTTTTACTTTAAAACTTTTTGGGCAAAATAAATCAAATCTTTATCCATTAGAAACATAAAGTTTAATTTTTATCCACTTGTTGATATCAACAGTTGTTGAATATCTGTCGAGGGTGTCTTGGAATTTAATGACGACCACTTTTTCTCCTCATTCAAAAAGTTTCTCATCTAAAGCCGCTAAACTCATGACAAATATTCAGCACCATGGGAAGAAAACTAAACTCTGTTTCTGCTGGAGAATATTTTATTTATTTTGACCAACACTTTTTTTTTTTTTCTAAAACATAAAGAGCAAAAACACTGCCAATTAAGAGCGTGTATCATAGCAGGCCCAACTCAGCTCCCGGCTCGCGCGAGGTTTGGGAGTAAATGGGAAAAGAAAAAGCCTACGATCTGCCAGAAATGTGTTCAGTGCATTCGTATCTGAATGATTATTCGACATTTTCCACGGTGACGAGGAGGAGGGGGGGGGGGCGGAAGAGACAACGTGTCTTGTTAATAACTACAGTATGTCCCTATTCATATATAATACAGCAGCCCCGTGGCTTCTTTGGTGTCATATAAAATACAGTAGCCCCATGGCTTCTTTGGTGTTGACTGACAGCTGACGGCTTTGAAAAGCTACCAGACCAAATAATGTATCTCTACGCCGAACCAAATGATTTGAAAAAACGTGTGTTTAGCAGCTGTCACTTCGAACAGTCAAAATTTATGTATTTACCTAAATGTTGACTTTCAGAAGTCAGCTGTGAGCTGTCAGTCAGCACCAAAGAAGCCATGGGGCTACTGTAGATATTTGTGGGCAATGCTTATCTATGAAGTCATTCTAAAATGGTAAAAAAATGGCCTTTTCAATTCAGTATATATATATATATATATATATATATATAATTTAATATTTGAACAATGTTCAGTATCAGGAACGTTTTTTAACTCTTTATCTCCATTAATGTTTAATCAGAAGAGGTCTAAGTACAATAGTGTTATTTTAAATTTACTATTTCTAGCCGACTGTATCCCAGAGTTGATTGGTATGTGATGGACGCTCCTAATTCGAGTTACATTCACTCCCACCTTAAATTTAAGGCCACATATTACGTCTTCTTTGAGAAATTTTTGAACGGTCATTGGAGATGCCTCAACTTAACACTAGAAATGTATGTCTGGCTATAAGCCAAACAATAGCGTTTTCCAGTTAACTTGCTAAGGACTTCGGGATCAGCTTTTATCTGCGAAAATGGAATGTATAGTCAAGCACCGAAAAAACTGACAACAACTATTATCGAAAATCAACGGGTTTTTTGGCCGGTTTGCCAGGCTTTAGTGATATTCCTATTGTTATCTCTATGTAAGTGATCTCTTATCGGGTAATGGGCAGGGAACATTTAATTATTTATTTTTGTACCGCGTCTTACTATCCATCCTAGCAATACGAATTTAACTATACTAATGGGATAGAAAAATATGGAAGGTTGAATTTTGAGAAAACGTTATGTGAAGAGAAAGTTGGAAACTATTTAGGAGAAAAAAGACCTTTAAATACACCTGGACGAAATTCGAACCCCGAAATCTCTAGATGACCAGCAAATCAATTATCTCAGTATGATTTAAAATAAAATCACGATTAAGATACAATATTCTCTACAGAGAAAGTGAAATGGCATACCTAAAAGACGAATTTATTTGTTGCAAATATTGTATAATGGAAAAATCGCGCATATTTTCTCATATTGTGTATCATAGCCTCGAAGAGAATTTTCAAGAATAGGTTTTTAGTAAACTATCTTTATATAAGTTTTACTAAAAAAAACACATCATCTCATTAATCACAGTGATCACTATTTATGTATGAATTTTAAACAAAATTGTTCAAATGTATTTAACAAAATTCAAATCTTCAATTCGTAATATTTCAAATTTTTGAAAAATCAGTCCTCAGTAAACTACCCTTTAATGAATCTATGCCCAAAAACCAATTATAAATTTGTCATGTCATACAAATTCTATATTTGTAAGTTATTACAAACAAAATCCTTAAAACATTTTTTGAAAAATTTTAACTTAAAAAAAATCATCAGTAAGTTAACTTTAATTTGTGTAACTCTATAATATCTAAATATCAAGTTTGAACAAAATCCATCCAACCCTTTTGGATCCATGGCCATAGACAGACAGAATTGTAAAATCCACTTTTTAGGGGTTCGTGGTCACATTAAACGTAAAAATTTGTCATAATCTCAAGTTCTGTTTTATTTTAAGATTACAATACTTTCTCTTGATATGAGAAAGTAAAAAATAAATATATTGATATAGTCACGAAAAAAGACAATGTTTTGTTTGATCCCACGTGTACCTCCCATCAACCCCCGCAAATAAAACACACCTTCCAACACTCAACAAACAAAAAAAGGCCAACACAACAAGCGAAGCAAACAATGCACATAGTTGCCATTCCCCTGCTGGTAACAAGATTTCTTACCTTTCATTACCTTCTCTAAAAAAAAAGAGTTCCTCTTGACTGACAGTTGACTGTAACAATAGCTCTAGAAGGAAAGGTGGCAGGGGAACGTAAGTTGGCAGCACTGGGCTGATAGATACACCCTGCTCGCATCAGAAGCTTTGTTGACCCACATAGAGATAAACCCACCTGTTGGTCCACTTCACTCAATACCTCCTTGGGGAATTTTTGTCTTATTTTTTTCACTCTCTGCTCCATTATTTTGTACGGTATTCAAATACAGTATAATTTTGGTAGGTAAGATCTTTTAAAAAAACACAGTTTATTTTTTGTGGTCAACATTGATAGTATTTTTACAATATTATCAGTGTTATTTTTTTACGATGCCTATTACCTACCAAGATTGACGTACGCTGCAGAAACTTGGGTAGTGAAGGGACAGGGTGGAAACAGAATGAAAGAGAGTGAAATGAGATTTCTGATTTCGGTGTGACAAAATTTGACAGGATGAGAAATGAGAGAGGAAGAGGAATAATAGAGGAAGAGATAGTCCAGGAGAGGATAGAGAAGAAACGACTAAGGTGGTATGAACATGTGAGAAGAATGGAGGGGGAAAGGAAGTCCAGGAGGATGTTGAGTATGGAGGTGGGAGTTAAGAGGCCGAGAGGAAGACCAAGGAACAGGTAGCTGAAGGGGGTAAGGAGGAGTGTGGAGGTGAGAGAAGACTGGAACAAGGTGGGGGAAGAGAAGAAGACCAAGGGGCAGATGACTGAAGGGGGTAAGGAGGAGTGTGGAGGAAAGAGGAGAGGACTGGGACAAGGTGGAGGAAGAGAAGAAGACCAAGGGACAGGTGGCTGAAGGTGCTAAGGAGGAGTGTGGAGGTGAGAGGAGACTGGAACAAGGTGGAGGAAGAGAAGAAGAACAAGGGTCAGGTGGCTGAAGGGGGTAAGGAGGAGTGGTGATAAGAGAGGAGACTGGAACAAGGGGGAGGAAGAGAAGAAGAACAAGGGTCAGGTGGCTGAAGGTGGTAAGGAGGAGTGGTGAGAAGAGAGGAGAGGACTGGAGCAAGGTGGAGGAAGAGAAGAAGACCAAGGGACAGATGGCTGAAGGGGGTAAGGAGGAGTGGTGAGAAGAGAGGAGAGGACTGGAGCAAGGTGGAGGAAGAAAAGAAGACCAAGGGTCAGGTGGCTGAAGGGGGTAAGGAGGAGTGTGGAGGAAAGAGAAGAGGACTGGGACGAGGTGGAGGGCAAGATATAGTAGGAAAAAAGAAGGTGGAGGAGAGGCTGATGTTTCAAGCAGACCCAGCCAGTGGTTGTTCATGATGATAATGATGATGATGGTGATTATGATTAGTGTTATTTTATAGGTATTTACTATTGGCTATCAGGATGTGTTGTGTATTAGTAATTATTAGTAAGTTATGTACCAGTTTCTTGATTTACAAATGGATACATATTTTAATGGGTGGTTTAAATTTTGAAAGAATATTGTTAAATTTAGGTGACCCCCCCTCTCCCCAGTATTTTCGTGGATACGTCTGGGGTACCAGGTGAGAAGGAAGGGGGGGGGTTGCTGTTTTAGGCTAAGGGGTATTATTATTTTTAATCAGCCTATATGTGTACCGAAGGCCAGTTCCATTAAGGTGTAGGCAAGAAACTGTGAATATATCTAAAAAAAACTCCGCACTTAATCCATCCTAACTAATTTCTCCACATGTTTCTATCCTTGCATACTCCCTTCGCTTCAACAACTTCCATATACAGAGTCATACATTCTCTTGATGTTTCTCTTTTTCATTCATTTGTCTCCCATGGCCTACCCCTTCCTTTTGATCCACACTCTCTACCTTCATATGTTTGCTACGTCACTCGATCCACAATCATCCTCTGAAAATGCCCAAAACAACGTAATTACAATTATTTACAACCTCTGTGTGGATATTCATTTATTTAAAGGTAGTGAAACATGTCCAAGCTATCCTCGGTGGGCTACCTGGTATGTGACAGAGGCCAGATAGAATTAATTTCTCATGTCATGCTGAGGATGTGTGGGACCTGAGCTAAGGGCAGTATTTCGGAGGTTTTTATATCAAAGCTTTTTTTTGGCCCAGAAAAATCAAATATTCCCCCAGTTGAAACATAGTTTAATTTCCTTCACATGGCGATATCAACAGTTGTTGAATATCTGTGCCTTAAGGGTATCATGGAATTTAATCACAGCTTTTTTTTAAATTCATTTGAAAAGTTTCTCATCTAATACCGCTATGCCCATAATGGACATTCAACAAAGTTTAATATCACCAGGTGAAAAAAAAATTAAACTTCTTTCTACTAGAGCAAGATTTTATTGATTTTGGCCAAACAAGTTTTTTGCTATAAAAATAGCAAAAACACTTCTCTTATCGCGCCTTCCCTACAATATCACCTTAATGTTTTTTTAACGTTTTACTCAGCCGAATTAAAAAAAAAAAATCTTACATTGTCATAAAACTATTATGTTTCATCTTGAAATAGTTTCTTTTGTAATTTTTTTTAAATCCAGGCTATTTGGTTTTTTCACGAAAATGTCCTGTGGGAATCTTCCTGTCAGGACGTAGATTAAATTCCGCGGCAGCAAATATGTATCCGAGACATGATACAAGGAAAATAGAATTTTGAAATACAAATCAATGCTGTCCAGGCGGCATATAGTAGAGTGTTTATATTCGTCAGTAGAAGAGGGGGAAGGGCTCCGGTGTGTCTAGCTAAGATTCGCAAAATGGCTTCTGAATTCATGCAAGTAGGTAACGTCGTTAACCTAACACGTGATAATGTTGGAATGTGCGCCAGGTGGGATTTGTGGAACTGCTCTTCTTTCTTTCTCTTTTTTTTTGTTGTTGTCAGTTTATATATGTTTTTTTTATGAGCGCCTCTTGATGTCTTTATTAGCCTTCCTTATTGTGACGATATGTCTTCACCCTAAATCTATTGGCTGTTACTCTAAACGATCATAAAAACATCAGGTAAATGAAAGGGATGAAAGTGATACTTTCTCTCTTCTCAGGGGGGTGTTTGGGGGCTAGGGGTGGGTGAGAAGCATATACATATAAAGTTTTTTTATAATCTTATCCCAGGTGCGGGAAAAGTCGTTTTCACTCTCTTTTTCACGGTGAAATAACATTTTGTTTGTTGAATCTCATCGAAGAATGCAATAAACACTGTTAATGGCAGGTCTTGTTCCGCGATTGTTCTTCACTTGGATCGAAAGTGTTTTGTTTCTTGCTACCACCGATACAGTCCAGTTTTCATAGGAAGGGCCTTATCTGACATATAGAAAAACTACTATATCTACTTTCATGTATCCATTCATACGTCAAGTCATGTAATCTATGGCTATAATCTTTGATAGATATTCAAAAATACTAATATACAGTAAAATTATATTATTGATAACTACAAATACATGATTTTTTAAAGGTGCTCTACTAAAATCTTAATAAAGTCCAATATTCGTAGGAAGAGCCTTTAAGGAAAATACAAACATCCTTTTTTGTGACTAAAACTGACATCATTTTATTATTTTATTATTGTTATTTCACAGGTATTGCTAATATAGGCCTATATCAAGAGCGACAACTACATATCACATGGCTTGACGTATGAATAAGTGAGAATGGCTCTAACCTTAAGGTGGGAGTGTAGGGGACGCGTGTTAAGGTCAGTGTTTTTGCAGATTTTATTTCGAAACTTTTTTGGTCAAAACAAATCAAATATTTCTCCATTAGTAACATAGAGTTTAATTTCATTCCCATGTTGATATCAGCAGTTGTTGAATATCTTGTAAAGGATGTCCTGGAATTTAATTACAACTTTTTATCCTCATTTAAAAAGTTTCTCATCTAATGTCTCGATATACTCTTGACAGATATTCAACAATAGTTGATATCACCATGTGAGAATAATCAATCTTTGTATCTACTGGAGAGTTATTTGATTTATTTTGACCAAAAAAAATGTGTTGCTATAAAAAATGCAAAACTACTGCCCTTAATTGGAGTTACCTACACTCCCACCTGAAGATAAGGCCATATCTACGAAATTTGGGCTGTATATATTATTTTGAGTTAAACACACACACAAAAAAAGGCACTGAATGAGTTTGATGATTCCCCCCTCCCCCCCTTTAACAAACCACATTCTTGTTATTTAGCTGAATGTAAATCATAGCTCGCGATGTTACTAGTAAGAATCGAGTTTAATATTCTATTGTTTCTTTTTTTATCGACCATCACTTGTTTTCACAACCACATCAAGACGAACATGCAAAATAATTCCTCGATTGACAATGTAGAGCAGACATAACTCCGGCTTAACTAGCCAGTAGCAATGTAGATGTTTTACAAACAAACAAAAAAATGCTATTATACATACAGTTCGAACATTCCTTAGTATTCTGAAATTGCAAAAAAAAAACACTAAATTTTTTAATATAATACTATACTTTTAATATTTTATTAATAGAAGCAAGATTTGATGATACAGTTCAGCCTATAATTTACAACCCAATTTTTTTTTAGCAATTATAGAAAAGTTACTAGATCTATTTTCACGTATTCATACGTCAAGACATGTGATCTGCAACTATCACTTTTGATAGATTTTATCAGTACATATAAAATATCACTAATAAAAATGTAAATTTTTAGTAATTTTTTGTTTTTCGTTTCTTTATTATTATTATTATTATTAGCACCGCGTCTTACCACCCCCCCGTTCGGGTTGTACGCACTTACGCTAATGTGTAACGGTAGGGTGATTGTGAGATGAAATGTAGGGCCTACAGTTTAACGTGGGATCCGAACCATGGTGAAGGCCTGGCATTCCCCACATTCACAAGATGTCTTGTCAGAGGGGGAGGAAGGGTTTGTAAATCAGATAAATCTGTGCCGGGACCGAGGATTGAACCCCGGACCCCCAGCACAGAAGTCCGACACCTTACACCTAGACCGCCAGGTCACCTTCGTTTCTTAATGATTGAATGTTTCGTGGAGTCTATTATTTTTGTAATGAAATTAAACTTTCCACATAAAGCGAGTGAATCATGTTCAATTTAAATTGGAGTATTCCATCATGGACAGCACGCAACTTGCATACATTGCTTTTGTTTTGTTAAAGTGACAACAAATTTTTTAAAAAAAAGTACAAACCTGAGTTGAGCATCGGTGGCGGAACAGGATGGGAAATTAATTCACCTCTTCCTTCCCTTCACCTGCAAATAGTCCCCCCCCTCCTCCCCCAACTAGATCATTTCACTACTCTCTGATATTCGTGAACATGAAGCTGAAAGATGACCTGACATTAATCACCCAATAGCTTCTAGAGGCATCCAGTTTTCAAAATTGACCTCACTTCAAATTACTTCTAAAATAGGCATCTAATTTTCCAAAATTTCCAGGCGAAGATTACTTTAAATATCTTCTAGGGACATTCAAATATTTAAAAATTATGAAGTTATATATTTCAAATGTCAAACTACACAAATAAGAACACATAATATTAGGTCAGTAAAACACTTTTATGAACTTCACATGACTTTGGTCAAATGTAATTGATACTTAGGCATAAAAAAAGAAATAGAGAAAGAATTGATGAGTGTAACATTTATATTTGAACGGAAATACGTTATAAGCTACTTGTTACTAATGATAGCTAATAAAAGTATGAATTTGTTTCTAGCTTTAAATTAAATCACCACGGAGCAAAAACAAATAGTCTGTCCTTATTAAATTATCTAAGAGGACCTCTAATAAATATACTCCATACCCCCGGCGCTATGCTTACCACAGTTTGAAAACCATTTCTCTAAATTCTAAACAGAAGGCCAAAAAAGTTTGGTTTTGTCAAGTATTCGTCTGACAGTAATGAACAGAAGCTTTTTCCATTATCGTCAATGTTGTACATACTGACAGATCCTTGTTAAGTTGTAGTAATGAAGTGTTCACAAAGGTTGGACAGTGATCCTGTTACTTTTGAGTTCAGGGGGGTCTTCTTGAAAAGATGGACAAAGCTATACCCCCTTCACAGCCAGTAGACTGTCACACACACCAGAGTCATACAACGGACCCCCCCTGTTACAGACAAAAACAAATACATGCCAATCATCAGATAAGCAAGAAATTCTTGCTTAGTACACCTTTTAGATTTTTTTAAAAAACGCCTTCTTTGAGGGTGTCACACGGGGAAGAACTGAAAGCATTGCCGTTGTTTAGAAGTTCTAGATTATTTACGAATTGGTTTGATATTTCTTAAAATGGTTTTCAACAAAATTTAGGCGTAAGATTCTACCAGTTAAAGAGTTTAAACTTTGAGTTTAAAGTTTTAAAAAAATTTCTGGTAACTTATATAAAACCTTAAAAAAAAACAATCCCGCATTTGCTTCAAATTGTTCTGTTGTGAGCCTATCGAAACACGACTTTATTTGATAGAGGATGGATAGTTCTAGGTCGCTATCGTTTTACTTTAATCTCAGAAGTGCAAATATTGGCGTAAAGCTTAGTTGAATTTTTTTTAAATTTAAACGGTGTAGCTAATTAGGTACCTGTTGATAGCTTTCACCTACATTTTGGTGAAAACCATATTTAAAAATATAAAACCATTTCTTCAAAAATGCGGTATTTCCAAACACATAAAACTCCCTCCTCATGTAACTCCCTTAAGACGCTATTAAAGTCTAGAAGAAATGCGTGGCAGCTAGAAAGCAAGAGGGTATTATAACGTTCCTGGGTGGAGCTACCCGGCAGTAGGAGAACAAACAGTGAAGGGGGGATACAAATTATAATACAATCTGTGCTGTGACCCCGCCTATTAAATGACATCATTCGATTCACAAAGATCCATTCTACGCTCCTACACCAGGCACCTTTAGTCAAAAAACTTGAATGTCCACCATTCCAAATGGATACAATTCCACTTCCCTTAAAATATGACTCTTATTTGTTTGAGGAAGGCAAGACCATTGTTTCTAACCATTTATTTTATTTCGTACAGGGCCGCTAGGGGGTCGTTTAGGGAGCACAAAGGACCTAAGGGCGCATTATACAAAAATGTGATATTTTTTTTAGTGTTTAAAAAGGATTATTATTATTTAAATTAAATAGTTTTTGAAGAAAACACATTTAAATTATAGCAAGGAGATATCTACATTATAATGTGAGAATTAGTTACTAGGGTTTTTTTTTAGCACCGCGTCTTACTACCCGTTTGAGTTAAACGCCTATGTAATAATTACACTAGTAGGTTACGGATTAGGAAGGTTTAATTTAGACGAAGCGCATCCGTATTTGCGTGGAGGGAGAGTGAAAAAACCATTAAGGGAAAACCATCCCCTGGTGCATCTGATCTGGATTGAACCCCGATCACCCCGTCTTCGGCAGAATAATTCAACACGAGGGTAGCGCGTTAGACCACGTGGCCACCTAAGCGGATCATAAATGAGTTATACACGTGTAAGAAAAAGTGCTGGCCTTAACATCGCACAAATACTATTATCATTCAATTTCATAAGAACCTTATTTGACAGCTTCAAAAGCTACTTGATTTACTTTCACAATTTATACGTGAAGTTATGTTATCTGAAGCTGTCACTTTTTATAGATTTTATTAATACCTATAAAATAACAATAATGAAATGAAAACTGTTATCATGGTTGGCCTTGAAAAAAGTTTATTTTCTCGAAGTCTCTTCCTATGAAATATGGACTGTCATCTATTTTGTCATATATTTACTATATATATATTATATATATCTTCTGCTGAGTGTACCACTAATAATAATAGTAATTTGAATTTAATAAAGGCAATTGGAATTGATTTACTATTATTATTAGTTGTATACTCAGCACTAGAGAGAGTAAAAAAATAAACGAACAAGCAGAATGTTTTTGAGACGATGACAAGCAAATCGACCAGACGTAATCTTCTTGACATTGTAACGACTATCGTGTACTATAGTACGGTATAGTACGTGTACTATAAAGGTCCGCTCGGGGCCCACCCAAGTTGTATGGCGGTGGAATCTTAACAGAGGAGGTAATAAGATATGCTCACACACAAAACACCTCATATTGAAATTGACAGCTGCAGTCACACGTCTTACGAACCACGCTAAACTCTTTCGTCAGAGATCACTTGCGATTTATTATCAAAGTCTTTTTTATTACTAACCTGCCACTGTGGTGCCTTGTGTCGTGGCATGTTGCCAGGGTAAGCAGAGCATTTTAAAGCCATAAGGTACCTTTGATATGAATTTCTCCCTACACCCCTTATGTAACCATTATACTGATCACCTATAAGCTCTATTTAAAAATATATACAGGGTGTCCAACATGAAACGCCACTTTAATTAACTCTATTTGCTTAAAATGTTGGATTCTCATTGTATACATCCTGTATATTTGGGGTATTTTACCTGCACTTTATGAACCGACTGATTATATCAGCACAAGACTTACAAACTAACTTAAATATAAAACAGACACAGAATCAAGCACCTCCACCCGGTGGTTAATTCATAACCTATTTTTAACTCAACAGTCGGGAGGTTGGTTTGACGTGATTTATATCCATCCGGAGTTGGACTTGCACTCATCTTTCATACGGTTAGTACTTCCCACACCATCTGGTAGAAATCCCATGTACTACCAGAGGAAGTCAGGAAGGGTGGTGATACCCCCGTTCCCACATTAAATTTTTATGAGCGAGCGAGAAAAGGCCTACTTTTTTTTGGCTGAAAAGGTATTTTCACACATATTCCAAGGTTGTTTTTACACGCCACAATCGACATGTGACCGACGGCTTTACTTCCCCTCCGAAGGAAGTTGTGCTACATATTTTTATCGCTCAAGACCCCGGCTGGATTTGAACCCACGAACATTGGGCCCTGAGGTGATAACTTTACCACAATACCACCCAGGTTGACCTGATCTATCACTGTGAAAGGGGGAAAACCACACAGTTCATCAATGATATTTTTCTTTAGGCCTGTCAGGAATCGAACCCGGGACCCTTAAGTATATCTGAGTATACAGACACGTTACCAACTGAGCTGAGATGTGGGATGGTTTCTTCACTAAATGGGTATGTGTTTCCGTTGTTACATGATTCAACGAGTTCTATATCAAGTTTTGAAATCATAACAGTAGGAACAGTGTCAACTAACTTGCTCTGATAGCTCTGGCTACACGCCACGTAAGACATTAGCCTACCTGTTAGAGATGGGTGTTTAAGAAAACGGTAGGAAGGACGGTTTTAGAACGTAGACTGTAAACATTATATCTGAAATGTTGATAACTAACTCAATGATTGTCTAACAGATGGCAGCACTAACTCAATGATTGTCTAACAGATAGTAGCACTAACTCAATAATTGTCTAACAGATGGCAGCACTAACTTACCGATTGTCTAACAGATGTCAGCACTAACTAATGACAATAAGTCACAAGGTCAAACCTTGAATAAGGTTGGTACTGCCCAAGCCATTTTTCAGTCATGGCCAAATATTGTACGTGACTTTTTATAGTGGGCGAAAGGATAGCCGGTATTAACAGTTATTTATAAGAGCCTGTTTCACCCCTTCTCTTAGATAAGGTCCAATTTTCTTAGGAAGAGCCTTTTAGAAAATAAAACTTTATTACAGTCAACATTGTACTATATTACTGGTGAGCTGGTGATCTAGAGGTAAGGTGTCGGACTTCTGTGCTGGGGATCCGGGGTTCAATCCTCGGTCCCGGCACAGATTTACCTGCTTACCAAATCCTTCCTTCACCTCTGACAAGACGTGTATTAATCACAACTTGTGAGTGTGAGGAATGCCAAGCCTCTACCGTGGTTCGGATCCCACGTTAAACTGTAGGTCCTCCATTTCATCTCGCAATCACCCTAACATTGCACATTAGCGTAAGTGCGTATAACACGAATGGGTAGTAAGACACGGTGCTAATAATAATAATTCTATATTATTATTATTATTATTAGTGTTAATATATAGGTATTGATAATATCTATCGAAAGTTACAGCTGTAGATCACATGACTTTACGTATGAATACGTGAGAACTGATCCTGTAACGAGCCTCCACGGAAAGTACGATTAGTACACTCGGGCATCTCCTGGGTTACTGTACATTAGTACTGGCTAACCTTTCCACTACTGGGCTACGAGTGATGTAGCTCAGACGCGCAATATTAATATACTAAACAAACTCATTAAAAAAAATCAGTCCCTTACTTAATCTTAGGTTAAGAATTAAAATCCCACTTTTGGCATCAAGGTATGGCCATATCTTATCTAGATATTGAGTTTGAAAGAAATCTATCAAAACGTTTCGGTTGTAACTCATTGGTACATACAGACTTGGAAGATACACTTCTTTTTTTTATAGTGAGAGGACAGATAAAACGTCAAGATCGAAATTATGGACCGGGTATAATCTTGGTATCTAGAGTTCCCAGATGGTTCTTCTCAAAAGGGGCCTTTGAAATTAGACATCGAATCATAAAATTTAGGAGTAATTTACTTAAGGGTAAAAAGAGAAAAAGTTGATTTTATTTCAATTCATCATATAGATTCTGATTAAATTTTGCATACAAGTATTTTTTTAAATATTACAGACAAAATGGCAATCCTAATTTTTACATGAAAATTATTTTAAATCTATCTTGCATTAGAATAAATTTCCAGTTTTAATCATATCTCTATTTGAGATACGAAATAACTTATTGTAAAGTTGTAGTACTATTAAATATTAAAATATTTTATTTAGAATCTATTTTAATAAAACTTATAGTATTATTAATATTATTAGCACCGCGTATTACTACCCGTTCGGGTTATACGCACTTACGCTAATGTGTAATGGTAGGGTGATTGTGAGATGAAATG
>CABFVX010009294.1:0-19133 GCA_902151425.1 Timema shepardi
GTATGTATGTGTGTATGTATGTATGTGTGTATGTATGTATGTATGTATGTATGTATGTATGTGTGTATGTATGTATGTATGTATGTGTATGTGTGTATGTATGTATATGTGTGTATGTATGTATATGTATATATGTATGTATGTATGTATGTGTGTATGTATGTATATGTAAATGTATGTATGTATGTATGTATGTATGCATGTAAGTGTGTGTATGTATGTATATGTGTGTATGTATGTATATATTGTGTATGTATGTATGTATGTATTTAAATTAAATTAATTTAATGTTAACACGCGGTGAGAAAATATAATTATCATTAAGTTTTGACATGGCCCCACCAAAAAGAAAGATCACACTCAGCCACTGCAGTTGTCCTGAAATTAAGGGTAAAAGTAAGCTCCAAACCCTAGAAAGGTGTACACCTTGTTTGTTGATTATGTGTACACAAGAAAGTTTGGTTAAGTACAAACAATTAGTTCAAAAGTAAATTTGGGTGAAACCATATACTTTCCGTGTACTATGAGATTACTCTTAATTGCCTCGCTTGAATCCACAATGGGGTTGGATATAGGATAGAGTGATAGTGTAGCTAGTAAACGTAAGAAGACTACCTTCCAAGGTAAATGGAGCGCACACTCAGTCCGTCTCTCTCTCTAATTATATAGGAAGTATCATGCTACTTCTACCAATATTACATGAGTTTTACTTGCACAAGTGGGCAATTGGACAAATACGTACGCCTCGTCTGGTATAGTTTGACGTAGATAGGGAGCCATGAATTGAATTTCAAAAGGGTGTACCTAGGTTTATTTTAAAGATGGTTTACCAACCTTTCTCCTCGTAGTTTCCTAAATACATACCTAATTCCTACTCCAGTAATGGAAATATGAGGATGGCTCGTAAGGTTAGTAAAACAAATAGCGCACAAAAATACAACTAACCAATAATTACACTTAAAAATAATATTTTCAATTAATTATTGCTTGAAGAATCAATCAGTGGCTCTATACTTGACATTTTTGCATCCTTGTCATTTCAGAAAATCAAGAATAATTTGTTTTCTTCACTAATTACTGGACAATAAATAAACACTGGTCAAACACAATCTAGATAAATTAATTAAATTATCATGTTATTATTTAAATTTTGTTTATTGATTGCATTGTGACATAAGGTTGTATTGAAGTTTGTTCGTCATCGTGGATTCAACATTGAATACAAGTATCCAAAGACTTAACTATAAAACTTATATAAATTTACCGTGGACAAAACAATGATTCAAGGTGGTTTTCCTTAATAGAAAGACGTCCATGAAAAATGAATTATCTTTGCAATTGAGGCTCTATAATAAACAGTTATGAACTTTTTTTAATTTAATCTGTTTGCTGTTCAAGCAGTCAGGTATCATGAGAAATCATTCATTTTTACTTGCAACTTTAGATCTATGCTCTAAACCTAAATTGACTTATTAATCCCTTAGTCTTAATTTGTTTAAGAAAATAGGTCTTGATTACATATTATGTTCAAGAAGAAAGGTTGATAATATCTTACACGTAATTCTTCTTCTGAGAATCATTATTTTAAAATAATTATAAATTTGTTTGATTACTTTATTTTTAAATATGTTAAGAAATTTTATTTTTTTTAAACTGAGCAAGTTTCATTGGAATACAATATTGACTAATTTTACAATTAATAACACGCCTATGGAAAAGCGTTTTATATGTCAAGCTCGTTTTAAGGTAAAATGGTTTACGGGCTTCGAATCTTGGCCGGTTTCACTACGAATGGTTTTTCATACATGGATTTCCAAGCCATCCCCGTGCCACATCCAGGTACATATACTCTAAATTCTAAATTACTCATCCCAGGCACATTAACGTAATTAATATATAAGAAATAGCCTGAGCGAGTCGAGGAGAAGAAAAAACACTATTAATACACATAACAGCTTTGCTTTCTTTGGATATAGTTTTTGGTCAAAGAAACTATTTATTCATGATAGTTATCAAAGTTACAACTATTATATTTAAGTTATAGTTTTTTTAAAAATAAACGTAGAACTACTAATTTCTTGTTCCCTTTATTGTACTCGTATATGTTGCTAGATTATGACACTCGTACTAAATCTGGCACGAAAGAGCTTACACCTTTGTAGTAATAGCAATAATTAAAACTAATGATGTAACCCTGTCTAAAGCAGGGGACGTCATGATGTTAGCTATGTCTTGTGTGTGTGTGTGTGTGGCACTAAGACACGGTATTATACCAAGCTAAGACTAGCCATCCACCGAGGCAGCACCAACGACGTCATTCCTGATAGTAGAGGAGAACCAGAGGTTAACAACTGTGACTTGAGCTGAGCCTAGAGGACGTTACATCACTACATTTCTCACTGATTATAGGTATTATGACCTTGCACACAGTCGTCAAGCTTCATTCTACAGTCCTCTAGACTCCCTCAAATGAAACTGTTACATGATTCCTCAACTGATGAACAGAAGTGTTTTATAATCTGGAGTATGAAATGTAAAAAAACGTTGTTCCTAGTGGAATCATTTTATATCAAATATACCTTAACGCTTTTTAAAAAAAGCTATTAGCGACTTAGACTTCTTATAGAGTATTTGACTCGAGATACAAGAATTAGAAAGGTGAATTTTATATAACACAAACACTCTCTTGTGTTAATTGACGTATGAATATAATATAAAACTTTTTCTTAAATTTTTTAAATACCAGATACTCTTACTAGCTTATTCTTGCTTGAGGGATACATTAGGGCAGGATATGAGATTGATGAAGGAGAATTTTCTCCCAGGGGTGACATGAGACTACTGACATATGAATACATACAATGGTATACACACATCAAGAATACATTTTATTAAACGAGGGCACTTAAAAAGTAGATTAATTTCACCGTTTTGACATCAATATTTTTCATTGTCACAATACTGAAACTTTACTTTAAATATATGATAATGTAAACAATAAAAGTTGTTAAAAACTGGAATTCTCAAAGGCATATTAAGACTTGAGTAAAAAAATCCCATTGACTAGTTCAAGAGTTATAATGAAGTTTCGGTTTCTTAGCGAAAAGATAGTGATAGACTGGATTAAAGCTTTTAATATAATCCATCTGACTATGTCACACATGTATAAAATTATCATAGGCGAGTTATGTCCCCTTAACGTAAATGGAGGAGCCATGGTAAGCCTTATAATTTGAAATTAATATTATGATGCAATGAATTGAGAGGGATCAAACAATGTTACTTATTCTGGGATAATTATGCTTACATCGGAAAATGTTAATGTACCTAATACATAATTATGTGCTCCATAATTTACATTTTGATGATGTTAACACTGTAATAAATAAATATCGCACAGACTTTTGTTTCGTATCAGTTCCAGAATACTTTGCATAATATAACAATAAATATTTTGCATAATATGAATACTCCACACACTACATATTCATTGTATTTAAACTGGGGATTTTTGTATTCTACGCACTATAGTGTGAAATAAGTTTCAGGAACATTTGATGATTTCACTGGCTCATATTGTAATTACAGTACTGTTTTTTGCATAAATAAAGTGATATATTTTAAAACAAAACTTCATACCCACTATCAATATCTTCACCACTGTTTATCAATTTATTAAGCTCTGTGTTATCGCATTGCTCTTGATCAGAACCCCAACCGCACATCTCTGTACAGAGCAAAGGAGATTTCTGAGAAGCGCATTCGCATGCAAGAGCATTTAACTAGATCCCCAACCTCCTTCGGGCCACAAGGAATATCACACATTACTGGTTCGTATCTACCTTTTACTTGTATCCATCCATAATCGGATGGTAATGGGAGGTTGAGGTGAGGCTTTACATCTGGTAGTGGTGTCTTCGAATAGCTGGGTGAGTGAGGAAGATGTAGGGGCATGCTCTCTCCTTGAGACTGCTTCTGTGAATAGTACCACCACCTGAGATCAGAGAGGACTTGAAGTGTGACTTGTGGATGTGGTTTAAGATAAAGGAAGCACACAAATTTCTCTAGGGCTCAAAATGTTTCTTCAGAAATGTTATCTGTTTCTCCAAGAGAAATTGGTGCCTCGAAGAAATCGTCCGATTCATCCCTGAATCATTTCCAAAATAACGTCTTTGCCTTGCCACTGAAGGAACCTTTTGTGTCTGCACCTGAGAGTGCATGAAGTCCAGGAAGTGCAGCTGCTCTTTTGGTCCCTAGAGCTTTATAAAAGTAATTTACATTGATTTATCGTTTATTTTTACCATATATAACTACGGCTGTGTCCTAAGGAAGCATTGCCATCCACCAAATAGTTAGTACTAATACGTCTGTGTCAGATGAGAAAATGTAGCTCCTAGGCCTGCAGCATGGATAGCATGAAAAACTAGTTTAGTATCAGGTTCCTCGTGCGTTCTTTCAAGTTTATCAATGTTCAAGAGTGTTGAAAGTGCTTCTTGTCTAAAAGAAACTGTTGAATTTTGATAAATTGATAATGTGCAACACCTAACAAAATGTCGAAAATTTTAGCCAGAAGTCGGAATTTTAGAACAAAGTGTTGACCCTTGTGGACCAAATATTGATCTTTTTTATTGGTCCAAACATACAAATGAGGACATTAATTCTTTAAAAATAAAATTATAAATTATAAAACTTAGATTAAAAAAAAGTTTTACATAATTATAGTACAATTTATGCTTGGGTTTGCTAGTGTATATTATTTCGTTTCACATATATTACGAGTTTTGAGTACATAACTCCATTTTTAAACAATAGAGTGAGAAAGTCCGTGCGGAGTTCCGTACCATTTATTATGTACATATAAGATGTCAATATTTTATTAGAATTTAAAATTAAGCAAGCCAAAAAAAAAGCAAGCAGCTTCCAACAAAATAAATTATTTCTAAGTCAAGTTCAGCCATATTTAATTACCTACTATGTAAGAAAAAGTATAAATGGCATGCAAGTGATAGCCATGGCTATCATACCCGTATAAAACTGCACCAACCCAAGGGACTCCAGCACAAAGAGGCTCAGATGCGGCCACTACCCCGGGATCAGTGCATACTAGTGAAAATACGGCTGTAACATTTTTGTTTATCGTCCGATTTTTACGATTAGTATATAAAATTAAAGGCAAAGGACTTCTCTTTCTAAATGTGTTAGAAGGAACCCACTTTCACTATCTTTCGCCTTTTTCCTATAAAAATGGTTTATGTCAAAGTCAAAGATAGGAAATGTTATCCGTCGTTAATTGATGTCTCTTATATTATACAGATCAGGTTTTAATGAAACCTTGAAATTACCAATTGTTTTAGTTGCATTAAAAAAAATTCAAAAGCCCGTCAATTATAAAGCTAGAGAAAAGCGTTAGAGTAAAGTAGAGTTAAAAATTAAAAATGGTGACGTATTTCAAGATGGCAGACCGAAAAATTGGGCACCTACTCATAAAACCCTTATAACAGATGTATAGAGTACCGTTTGGGGATTTTATCTAGTCTGTTACGATCTTTATATATTTAGACACTAAGGAACTCGACTATTATTAGATACACAAACATAAATAGACATAACCTTTTACTATAAAAAAGAATTACAGTTATAATTCGTTGTTTGGCCCAGTGGCCAGGGTTAGGGTTCCATACACATATGTACTAATTATGCTAGTAAGCTAGAGATTTGGACTGAATTCAGAGCAAGCATGCCAAAATTTGAGTCGAGGGAGAGTAAAAAACCATTTATTAAAACACTCTCAGTATATAAGACTTGGATTCAAACACCAAACTTCCCGTCATCTGCATTCCAGTCTATTGCGAGAATGACGTCTTAGACCATGTGGTCACCGAAGTGGGTATTTCTTCTTAGGCTAGAATATATTTGAGAGTAGTTAGTACGTTTTAAAGAGATACAATATATTGTAATATTAAACATATAGATATGAACTTAGGAATACAACAGTGACCAATGAAAGATTAAGTGTGGTCCAAGGTTCTTATGACACTACCTTTATTTTAGGTGCATGAAAATGGAATAGTAAAAAACACACACTTGAAAAGGAATATTGTGAATCACTGTCTAGAGCTTTATTTGGAAAGCAGTTTGTGTATTTAGAAACGTTAAAAAAGGAATGTAGGGAACTATAACGTGAGAAAAAGTCACTGTTTTGGCAGTGTTTTTATCAAAAAAAATTTTTGGTCAAAACAAATCAAATATTGCTTTATTTCAAACATAGAGTTTAATTTTCTACGCGTGGTGATATCAACAGTTGTTGAATATTTGTCAACGGTGTCCTAGAATTTAATGACAACTTTTTATATGCATATGAAAAGTTTGCCATCTAATGCCGCTTTGCTGCTGAGAGATATCATCACGTGAAGAAATTAAACTCTATGTTTGTAGTGAATCAATATTTGATTTAATTTGACCAAAAATAGTTTTTACATAAAAAAAATTGCAAAAACACTGTCCTTTTCTCTCGTTCCCTGAATCCCCACCTTAAGCCATTAAGTTCTCCATTAAACTATCATTGAATTGATGGTTAGTTAATCTAGAACTACAATACCAATTCAAACAAACCTTACTTATAAGATTCATAACTTGCACATCAAATTGAAAAAATACTACCGATATTTGAGAGTGAATAATAAATGATATCGGTGTCTTAGATATCAATAAAGAGCATTAGGCCTAATGGTTATAATTCAATGACTGACAAACACAGATGGTGCAAACACGTTCATTGAACCTTATAAGTGGATGTTTCGAGAATTTTGCTATTGAATGTCCTTCCCTAGACAAGAACTATTGTACAAGCGTTTAACGGAACAACACTGTTCAATTCACCATCATTGGTTGGAGGGACACTATTGTCTAGATGAAGGTCATATGTGTCGTCTAGACTAGAGAGGAGGGTCTACAAACACATCTACACATCTCGTGGGCTGAAGTAGCGTTCAACTGTTATTCAAGTAGCGTCCTTTTTGCACTGAATGCCTTGATATACGTGAATATATCATAAATCACATTTGTTTCAAGTTGCAACGTTAGATTCAATTGATTCATATGGCCGGTCATGTCTGCAGAAAATATCATTTTCCAAAACCAGTCAGTGTTTGATAAAAGTGATCTAGGTTGATTCTTCTCTTTAAGAAATGAATCAATTTATATGTAATAATATATATTTGTAATAAATAGTCTGTATAATTACTTATTTTAAAAATTACGTAGCATCTGTCGTGACTTTCCTTTTATTGCCCTTTGCCGGTAAGCTTGGACCTACCTAAAAATCGTCCCAAGCCGTTCTCTTGTAGGTAAAGGAGTGACACCAGCTGTCTCACCCTGGTTTGAGGCGGGATGGAAGGGAAGTCAAGGAAAAGCCAGTGTCTTTGCAGTTTTTATGGAAAAACATTTTTTTTTGCCAAAATTAATGAATTATTGATCCAATACAAACATAAAATTGAATTTTCTTCACATGGTGACCTCAAAATTTCTTGAATATCTTTCAAGGGTGTCATGGAATTTAATAACAACTTTTTCTCTTCATTTAATATTATTACTACTATTATTATTATTATTATTAGCACCGCGTCTTACTACCTGTTCGGGTTATACGCACTTACGCTAATGTATAATGGTAGGGTGATTGTGAGATGAAATGAAGGAGCTACAGTTTAACGTAGGATCCGAACCACGGTGGAGGCCTGGCATTCCCCACATTCACAAGTTGTTATTAATACACGTCTTGTCATAGGCGAAGGAAGGGTTTGGCAATTCATTTAATAGTTTGTCATCTAATTCCGCTATCCTCATGACAGGTATTCAAACCGTTGATATCACCATGTGAAGAAAACTAAGCTCTATGTTTCTAATGGAGATTATTTTACATTTATTAGAGCCAAAAAAAGTTTTGCTGTAAAAACTGCAAAAAAAACGCTATTATCTCACGCCCCTTTCAATCCCAACTTGAGGTAATTAATTATATGGTACCTGCGACTTAAAATTAAGGTTTGCAATTCCGACAGAAATCTGTCTTAGTGTCGTGGAGGGGAGCACGCGTGTGGGCAGGAACTGCACATGTCAAATATACTGCATGGTGAAGAAATAACGAAGGGAAACCATTAATTGGTTTTTTGATAAAATCTTTGGGTGAACTGGATGTGGCCCATGGGCTGTAGTTTGGAGAACCCTGCTCTAGAAGAGCAATATTCTTTAAATTGTATGTGTTAATTTAAAATACAATACAATTGCGGTCAGTGCCTTACATGTGGAACACACTCACTTAGACTTCACGGTTGCTGCTTGTTATATACAGGTTTGGATTAACAACTAAGCGATCATGTGCTTATGGCACCAAAAGAAAGGGGGCACAGAGTACCAGTACCATAGCTCTTGACAACATATTGTTCAGTAGAGATAATACCAGAGATTATCTAGTCATATAATATTTTGAAGCGTGACTTGAACATATTTTCAATATATTTTGGCATTTGCAATTTTTTTTACCTCATAACAGTTGTATTAAAACACTCTATAAAGCAGTAATAAACATTTTTTTGTATTGTTATTTTTGGTTTTTCTAGTTAAAAGTAATTGGCTTACGATGTTTGCTGATATTTAGTGTTAAAGAATATAATAAAAAACTGTTTATAATTATTATGCTAGTGTATTCTGGCATGGTGATTGGCCATTAAAATAAATACTTCTTAATGTCTTATTTCACCTTTTACTTTCATTGAATCCAAATGTTTGGTAAGCAAGGCAATTGACGGGTATTGGGGCAGATTAATTGGGTTGTGCTTAAGACATTAGCTGGCATTAATCCGGCCCTGGTTATATAACACAAATACAAGTTGTTACATGTCATAAGCTGGTGATTGACTGAGTGAGCCACTGAGACTCACCCCCCAGAGGACGGATGGTGTGAACCAACTAGAGATAGCGCCCTAGTGGTTGGGGAGTTTTACGCAGTTGTAGGGCTAATTTTGTAAATACTAATTAAATTATGTTATTAAAATAGTTAAAATGTATGTATTTCCGTGGTAGGTTAGCCATTATTAGAATCTAAGTAGCTTACAGAATTTAATAATCATGTGTTGTATTTCTTTCCAGTTGTTTGGGAATACCTCACAAACTAATGAATTTTAATTTTTATACAGTGAAATTGGTGAATTGTAAGGAAAAATGTCAGGAATAAAAGTTCACCTCACTTTTCAATTTCTATTTGCTTAACCCTTTGAGGGTAGCACCCTTGTTTGGCTGCCTTCTCAACCAACCCAATAAAAGTAGAGCCCTTGGTCGGCTGCTTTCATTCCTCCACTTTGAAGGTAGCCTAATGCCTTTATAATTTCCTTACTTTACCCCCAAATACAAGACTCACTCCACGGAAAGATAAATGAGAGGGGAAGGAGATGAGCTGAGATTATGCCGTCATCCTAAGACAAGAAACATTTGACGATGACACCGAAAAAGACAACTCTGCGCCTAGACATTAACGTACCTAATGTGTTCAGCCAACATTTCTCCTCACCACATTCACCAAATCCACCTCTCACAGTGAACTACACACCAAAGACAGAATGCACACTCCCCCAGACTATCACAAGATGACAACCATTATATCGTGGAAATAACAAGTTGGGACCTAACGTGGGGTGGGGAATACAAGATGACGGCCCAACGTAGGGGTGACCTGTACTTTAGAAAGAGCGATACAGAACTACTTCACGAGCCCACACAAAAATAACACCCCAACATATTTTATAAGTTAGCACAAACGCGGTGGTGCTCTCTATCACTTAACGCTGCACATTCTCGGGTGTGAAGCCCGAGAATGTGCAGAGGACTGGAGATCGTTTCCTTCTGTAATATTGTTACAACACGTAAATAAGAGGATGGTTTGACTTACCGCTTCTGACCGAGTTGACTCGTCATGACCAGGCTCCACGCAACAACAACATCGTGATCATAGCTCGCTACTCATCTCTAATTGTGCCTCGCCCAAGAAAATAATAGACAGTCGACATGCGCATGTTGGGTGCACGCTGACAGCTGTGATTGTAAGATACTGGAACTATTGTTTGGCACGCGTTTGAATTAAGCCTAGACTGTGTGAGCATGTTCCAGAACAGTGTTACCCCCCGTACTCCTCTAACCATCCTTTCTTCCCACACTTTAAGAACACATGACCCCAAGCATGTGTATATAATGGCAGACTTCTGTAGTGCCAGTACACATTGCACTACGATCGCTTGTTGAGGCACTTTGGTCTTGGATTAATTTAGCTTTGTTTATTTCTAAATTCATTTGGCATTAATCATTCAAAATTACCGTTTGGGTTGTTATATTATAAATCGAATCTTTATCTATTTATACCGGGTCTCCTGAATTTATCTTAGAAACTATGGTTAAACGTAATACTGTTGCACGGTTGGAACAGAAACATTTGTTTGATAGGGAAACTATTTTATCCGCTTCACGGATAGGTTTACGTTTTAATGTTTTAGAGCACCGCCATTTTAGGTCATGTGTTGTATCGGGCTGTATTATATTGTAATTTTCCAAATCCTATGTTTTAAGATTATGCCACGTGTTATTAATGGGAAGTTTATTTGGTATTGTCAAACATCAGTGATTTATTCTTTGTTGGTTAATTAAGGGGCCGCGAGTTGGCGTTCATATTCTTTTACCTCTTGTTGAAATGTTTAACGTTAGTATTCCTAACTATAACGCATGTTTATATTTTTGTTTTATATTCTATTACGCCCATTTATAGGTGTTAAGATATTCTTTTATCTAGAGCATTTAGTATATTACACTGATAAATTGAGAGTCGCCGATGGCAGCTAGCTAATATCCTTTTGATATTACCATAGTCTAGGGTTTACCATCGCCATCTCTCATTGTTATTGTTATCGATACCAGATTTGTGTGAAGGTCAATTTAACATTTTTTGTTGAAATTGTTTGTTTGGCCATTTATAAGCTCGGGGAAGCGTCCCGCATTTTTGTTGTGTTATTATTACTCTTTGGCTATTGTGTGTGGATACAGCGCCTAACGCTGAGCATGCCTCACTCTCTCATAGAGCCTTTTTTTGTAATTTTGTTGAATAAAAATAAAACTCTCTTGTTACCAACCTGTCTGTTATTTATGGGTATAAGAATACATAAATAGGAGGGGGGAATGGGTTACAAGAGAGTAATTTTCTTCATAGCATGCAGGTTTTTGCAAACTCTCTCGTGGACGTAATTGACGTTTTCTCATTCTGCCAACCCCAACTTCTCTTCCTCGTGTAACTTCCCATTGATGTGCTCTTCACTGTGGTCGAGTTCATTGTTTATGATGTTTACAATATTTTCGTCAAACTTGTCTTTCTCTCAGGCTACATCACCCTTGTTGTCGAGGGAAATTAGCACGTTGTTTTGCCTTGGAACACTGACACTGGAATGTTCATTTAAAATTACGTTCCGAGAGACATTATTTTCATGGTTGCCACGCCAAACAAAGGGTAATTTGTTGAGTTGTTGTTGTTGTATCAAACTAAAATCAGTTTCTTACTAGTGTGTTCGAGTTTTAAACTTTGCTGTTTTGGAATGAGCATGAATGCTTCACTCCTGAAGACTTTTGCTTGCTCCAATGTTGGTTTCATGTTGTTCCAAATTTCGCACGGTGTAGAGTTTGGAGTTTGGAGTTCTGTTGTGTATATATATGGCCATGTTCACTGCCTCTAGATCCCTTTTTACTATAGTGTGCATGTCCCTCCCAGTGTTCCCATACTGTTCTGGGGTGTATGTTGCTGTTGTTTCCAGTTGTATTCCATTTTCCAAAGCATATTCTTGAAAACTACGGTTAATTTTCTCTGTTTCATTATCAATGCGCACTCTTTTAATGGCACTTTCAAACTTTTTTTGCATATTTTCATGTAATATTTAAACTTATATAGTGTGTCATACTTTTGCTTTAAAAATGACATTTAGCGATATCCTGAGCAATCATCCTTGATTGACACAAAGTATAAACACGCTGAACAAACGGGATGGACATTGGTCCACAGAGTTCACTATGCACATACTTTCAGGAACGGTCTTTTTATGCTCCTTTGTCACGAATGGTAGTTTGTGTCCTTTCCATATTGGAAATTTAACAAAAAAAATGTCATCACTTGTTACACTTACACCGTCCACAAGGCCTTTACACAATAGTTAGCTCAGAGACTTCACATTAACGTGTCCGAGTATTTCATGCCACAATTTCATATCATCACAAGCTGATAATTCACTTCTGATACAATTATAGTGTGAAACAATATTTGGTGTAGGTTATTCGAGTCACGCGTCGTGCAAGATACAATTATGTAATTTTCATACACTTCACCATAATATTTCACCTTTACAATCAGCATGCATTTACTAGCGATCTCACTTTCAGAGGAAATATTATTTCTTAAGTCTGAAATATAGAGAACATTTGTTATTGTTAAATCATGCCCCTCGCCTTGAATTTAATTACGTATTCTCACAGTGCCTTTTCCTTTGATTGATAGATTTTGGTAGTTTCCTAGAATGACTTCATCACCATTGGGTGGCCCCTGTATTTACCAAATAAATTCACGCACGTGAGTAATATGTGATAAAGCACTATTATCCATAGTCCAAGCATTATATCTCATGTTTGTGAATGTGAGTAAAATACTTTGTTGTTCAGTGACAAAAGCCGTTTGGTTTTCATTATTTTTCAAGGGACTGTTGTCATTTTGCAAATTCGTATTCTCACTTCTCTTGTCCATATCTGTTCGAAAATTTCGACCAAGATGGCCTCTCCCACGATACCTAGAGCAAATAATAGAGGACTTGAACGGTCTCTTGTTAACTGTTTCGCCATTCTTTTTTTAGAGCCGTTGAACGGTCAATTATCACTTATATATTGGGACGACGTGACGAATGCATTTTCGGATAACCCCGTCACTGTTAAGCTTGCTTCTTCATCTAAGAGTCGAGCAGTCAAGTTCTCGACGGTTTCTTTTTCTTAGTCCATTTACAACCAGGATTGACGGTAATGTCTGTATTTTGGTGTTAGAGTTCCGAGAATCTTTGTAATAATTGTGATTCGGTTCATCGATTCTCCAGTTTCATTTATTTTCCACGCGAGATTTTTTACCCTCATGATATGTTGAGTGATTGAACCTTTGGGATCCATCTTGAATTGATGAAATTGGTTGAGTATGAGCATTTTATTTAATTGGGACATTTGCTGAAACACAGAGTTTAGCTCGTCCAAGCTCTCTTTTGAAGTTGAGTAATTTTCTGTGAGTGTGATACGTGATAAGTCCATTGTCGTCAAAATAGTGAACATGGCAATCACGTTATTTTTCAGCCCCTCTGAAAGATCTTTAGAAACAGTTGGTTTCTCTTTGACTACACTTACAATGTCGAAAATACCTCCAGCCTTCAGCGCACACCAAATCTGAAATTTCCACTGTTGGTTGTTACGCCCGTTAAACTTATTGACAACACTCACGTCGACTATATCCATAATTTTCATGTTATTATTATTGTTTAGAGGCCCATCGACGCAATAAGGTCATTAGGGCCTTAACATAATATATATACACAGTCATTATAAAGGCTAAACCACAATGTAAAATACAATATAAAAGGAATAGATCTCAATATGAAAAAAATATACATTTGTGACACTCCATAGGAGTGCTCAAATGGTCTCAGAGTGAAAAAACTGTTAAAAAACCACAGGTGTATCACTCTATTAAAAAACCAATACAAACATATTAAAACAACATTTGAGTTAAAAAGACAAAACAAACATACTAAAATATAAAATGATAAAGAGAAAAAACAACATATTGAAGTGCACTAAAAATGTTAAAAATAATCTCAATATGAGAAAAAATCCAAACGAGCCACTTTATAAACGCGACTAAAATGTTATTAAAAAGACCCGCCTGGCGTATAAAACGGAGTAAACAAATAACTCCATCCACGCTATTGCGTAGTAAAAAGCGTAGGTTGCCTTTAAAATTAAGAGCCATAAAGATAGAGGAATATTTACGACACTCCACCAAAATGTAGTAAACACTAAGGGGAGCATCGCAAAACTCACACATTGGAAGTGGATCCCCTCTCAATAAAAATCCATGGGTCAACTATGTGTGTCCAACGCGGAGCGTTGTCACGATGACCTCTTCTCTTCTAGACTTCCGTATAGAAGAGGGCCACCGCAACACTCCCTCTCTTATAGAACGCATCTGGTTCTGAGCATGGGTTGAAACCCACTGCTCGTGTCAGGTGCATAAGACCCCACGTCAAAAATAACCCTTTAGATCTAAAAACATTACACCCAGATTTGCACCTGGAGGCGTAAGTGCTGCCGCCTTGGCTGCCTGGACCACCAGTTCACTTTCTGAAAGATCAGCGTGAACAGGAATCCAGCAAAAGGCGAGCCGGGCGGTTAATGAATCAATATTTAAAATTTGCTCATGTATCATCTGCACGAAAGGATTTCAGGAGTAGAGAGTGGACAATGCCAACAGAGCACTCATGGAATACGTGCTGATGAGAACTGAACGGTGACACGATAAACAAAACATAAAGATTTAAAAATGGCATATAACTCAGCCGTAAAACACTGGATTCACCAGGTAAACCAAATTTAAAATTGTTTCCCTCTACAACAAAGGCGCATTTTACAGAGGCTCCACAATTTGAACCATCCGTAAAGATGCACTTAAAGCCCTGAAAGCGAATGGAGAAGAGCTCGTTAAAGGTCCTATCATATATAGCATTTGGAGTGGTCACTTTTGGAAACTTGGCAAGATAAAAATGGCATTTTGGAAGGCGTATCTTTCAGGGAGAAACTCGACCTGGAGATGTGGCAGGACTATTCCACATGTGTCGAAAACCGATAGTATCGGGATCCCAACCGGCCTTGCACTACACCATTTGGTTTCATACAAGTCTCGATTGGGGGGATGGAACACAGGTCTATAAGCAACATGCCTTGGCATGCAATGCAGTTTTGACACGTAAGATGCCAGAAGATAGGATCACCGGTAAGAGTGAGGAGGCTCACCGGCGTCAGCACAGATGCTGACGACTGAACTGGTATGAAAAGCACCAGTAAGCAATCGAATTCGAGCATGGTGGACACTATCTAGCATCTTTAGTGCCGAAGGTTTAGCTGGGCTATGAATAAAGCTACCGTAATCAAGTTTTGATCTTATAAAGGCCCTGTAGAGGCGCATTAAGGTCTCCCTATCTGCACCCCCAGAGCGACCACTAACTACTTTTAGCAGATTTAATGCTTTGATACATCTCGCTTTCAGGTCTTTGATGTGGGGGATCCAAGTTATTTTAAAAACAAATAAAACTCCCAGGAACCTTACAGTTTCTGAAACAGGTAAAACAATGTTATTCATTAAAAATTTTGGGGCTGGCTGTATTCCGCACAATATGTTGAAGTGGATGACCGTCGTCTTGGCTACAGAGAAGCGAAAGCCATTACGCGATGCCCACGACAACAGACTGTTGACAGAGAGTTGAATTTGCCATTCAGCCCTGTGGAGACTTGACGAACTGCAATAAATTGCGTAGTCATCAACAAAAAGGCATGAACGAACAGGTAAGCGCACGTTGTCCAAATGCTATTTATCGCAATAGCGAACAACGTACAGCTAAAAATTCTACCCTGAATTCTTTCCTGAATAAAATCATCGGATAAGGTATTATTTACCATTAACCGGAAGTGTCTATCTGACATAAAATTATCTATAAAACAGGGAGGGTCCCTCTGAACCCCAATTAAAAAGGGTGTTTAATATGCCGTAACACCAGGTGGTGTTGTACGCCTTTTCCAAATCAAAGAAGACAGCCAAAAGGTGCTGTTTATGGAGGAAGGCGTCACAAACTGCTGCCTCAAGGCGGACAAGATGATCAACCTTGGATCGGTTACGGCGGAAGCTCCATTGCATATCTGATAGTAGATTGCGGGATTCTAAATACCATATAAAACTTTTATTAACCCTTTTCTCTAACATTTTGCATACATAACTAGCTAAGGCTATAAGTCTATAGCTAGTTGGCTCTAATTTATTATTGCCACTTTTATATATAGGGATTACGGTTTCTTGCCTCCACAGTGTTGGGAATTGATGAGATTCTCAAACACTATTGTAGAGGTATAAGATGAACGCCCGTCCGGCAGGGGGAAGTTGACGCAACATTTCGTAATGAATATCATCAGGGCCGGAAGCTGTGCTTCCCGCCTGGACAAAAGTAAGTTCATAAGTAACTAAGTAAGGGTATAAGTAAGTTCATCTTTGATAAAGGGGGGGTTATAATTCTCCCCCCAGACTTTGACCAAAATCAATAGTATGGCGTTAGATGTTACACTTATGCACCGCGAACTCGTTAGAGTAGCTCGGAGTGATAGAAATAGCAGAAAACCTCGAGCCCAATACATTGACGACCTCCACATGGGAGGGTGCAAGCGAACCGTTAGATATGAGGGCAGTTATATTATTAATATGACTTTTGCTACTACATTATTTACGAATATTGTCAAACTCCCTTGCAAACATTGAGGAACCTGTGTGGTTCCACCTTCACCTTTAAATGATTCAAGGGGCTCAATGGTATCATAGTTATTGCAATTATTTTAGCTGTCTGAAGGTCTTTGTCAGCATGGATCATTATTGTTCCATCGTGCAGTTTTCTAATTGAAACCCCAGACTCGGCAGCTTCACTTATCACTCTTTCTAGGACAAATGGGCTGACACGCCTGAGGTTCTCATTTTCACCTACTCAAGACATAACCAGGAAATGGGGCTGGGGCCTCACCACTTCCTGGACTTTTTCAATTAAAGGACTGGACGGCCCTACCCGATTCCGCCTCTTATCAATATTAAGACCCTGTGAGGGGTCAGGCAGTGAGTTTCCAGCAAAATTTGGCAGTATGGTGCTAGCGGACAGTAAGGTGTCAGCTACGACAATGGAGGTGGCCATGCCTTTTTGGGAGACAACCTGCACAATATTCGCATCGTAGACCCAGGGTGACCCAAGTTGGTTCTGCCACATGTGGCCCTGTTAACCCTCCCGACCGGAGCCCCACATGACGTAAGACATGACAATCTTCACATGGGGCATCGCCAGGAGAGAGGTCGTTGCAGCAAGTGGGTGCAGGAAAATGCCAATTTTATGTCCGGGCTCTCATGAACGCCACCGATCTTTTCTCAAAGTAGGATACCCAGTTATTGTCATCCCTGAGGCCCTTCTACTAAGATATTACAACAGGCGCACATTAATTCATGACCTCAGTTGCAAAGTTATCCAGTAATTGTCCGAGAAGAGCCAGGTTAGTAGTCAAGGTCGTCAATGGAGAAGACAAAGGCTTCCATGCAGGGTGAACGGCAGGGGAAATGAAATAAATAAGTAAAGAAAGTAATAGAAGGGAGAAGAAGGAAGAAGAGAGAGAGAGAAAGGAGGTGAAAGAAAATATATAGGAAGGGTTTATCCTACACGAGGTACGTCCTTCATAGAAGCCTCTCCCTTTAGTCGCTTCTTACGACAAGCAGGGTTTACTGCGGGATTTTCTAAACCCCGTCCCGCAGGGGGGCATTTTCATGTTGATCACGCACAATGCCCTTACAAGGTTAACCAAGTATATTTCCATTTCACTCGATAATTAAACACTTAGTTTAATCAGTACGCAGTACATCGTGTCCTGGGTCAATAACCTATTATAGTAATTTATTGAATTAGAAATATAATAAATACAGAATATTAAATTATATTGAGCTAAATAGTGCTTGGAGACTTGCTCAAAAAGAGCCACACACAACAAAGAGAGCAACACAAAGCACTACACAGATGGTGCGAGTGTCTGCAAAACAAAAGAGCAACGCCATGCACTATAAATATGGTCTGAGTATCTGCTTACAAGTACAGTACATTTATTGGTGTAAATCAAATTATAGCGCAAGAATTAAAAACACGTAGTAGTAGGCATAATTTTGTAAATACTAATGTAACTAGGTTATTAAAATAGTTAAAATGTATAAGTATTTCCGTGGCAAGTTATCCATTATTAGTATGTAAGTAGCTTTTAGAATTTATAATCATTTGATGAATTTATGTCCAATTGTTAGGGAACCCCTACCAAACAGATACATTTTAACTACACATACAGTGAAATTGAAGAATTGCAAGAAAAAATTCAGGAATAAAAGTTCACTTCACTTTTAAATTACTATTTGCTAAACCCTTTGAAGGTAGCTTCCTTGGTCAGCTGCCTTCGCAACCTACCTAATCAAGGTAGTGCCCTTGGCTGGCTGCCTATATTCTTCGAGTTTGAAGGTAGCACCCTTGGACTGCTGATTTTATTATTTCCTTTCTTTACCTACAAATTCATGTCTCACTCCAAGGGGAGAGGAAGAAGAGGGTGAAAGAAAACAATAAAGCCTGCAGATGCTATATACTCCTCTACCCAGCACTATATTTTCCCTCCTCCTCCAATCACTTCTAGTTGCCCCCACCCCAATATACCCGTTCCTCAACCTCCTATCTAGTCTACCCTCAGACCCCCTTCAACGAATCTCCTCCTCGATCCCTTGGAACCAGATGAACTGGGATTTCCCTGACATCCTTCGACAAGAAACATCCAACGAAGACTCCGAAGAAGACAACTCTGCCTCAACGCCAACATACCTAATAAGTTAAGCCACCACTTCCCCTCACCATCTTCACCAACTCTATCTCTCACACCGACCTAGCCACCCCAGCCAGAATACACACTCCCCCAGACTATCACAAGTTGTCGCACAGCACGTCACAGAGATAACAAAGTAAATCAAATAATTACAAGCAAACCATTTCAGTTTGTAATTCAAATATGTTAATATAGTATAATATAATTATTTAAAATTCCGTGATTCGTAATCGTTAATTCAAATTTTTCACCCAGTCCCGTTAATATTGTATTACAGTGTAACCTGGATAGTTAAAAATTATTAGGATTAATAAGCCATGAAACGAAATCACACACGCATGGACATAGTGTAAACAGTGTATTTAATATAATGTATGCCAGAA
>CABFVX010009295.1:0-19124 GCA_902151425.1 Timema shepardi
GGGGGGGGGGGGTGTCACAATCAGGAACAATTGGTAACAAAACATGCGCATGACAACATAGCTTCTACAAAGTTCTTTACATTTTCTCAATCATCCTAGTATAGGGCGAGTAGGTTATCTTCACAGCACAAGTTCTTTGCTACTCAAGGTCTTTGGCACAATCACATCACAACATTGGAGAACAGCCTTATTTTCGTCGTGGTTCCGAGAAGGTGTGTATGATATTCACTCGCGTTAGTGTTCCGTGTTGTTCCGGCCGTCATACAAATGGGGTAAGCTTAGGATTTTTTTTATGTTTATTAATGCAGTCCAACGCTATACCGGTGCCCAACACTCAAAAGAAACTGTCTAGGTTTTTGGGCATGATAGCTTTTTTTTGGCCGATTCATACCAAACTTGTCGTCTTTGGCGGCGCGCCTTTACATGTGTAGAAGGACAAAAAACACTTTCTTATGGTCAAATGATGCCGAGCAGGCGTTTCAGACGTTTAAACAGGCTTTGGTTGAAGCACCCATTTTGAAAATGGCTGACTTTCAAAAAAGGTTTATCCTCCAAACCGATGCGTCGTCGTCAGGGCTGGGAGCTATGTTGGCGCAGAAGACTGAAGGGGAGATCCTGTCGGTGGAATATGCCAACCGGACGCTCCATCAACATGATCTAAACTACCCTACATATGAACTAGAAGCATTGGTCATAATCTTCGCCACTGAAAAGTTTAGGCAGTATCTTGAGTCAAATGTTTTTTAATTGCACACTGATAACTCCACCGGGGCTTGGTTGATGAACTACCCGCGGCAAATTGGGAAAATTGCCCGTTGGATCACTCAGTTGCAATCATTCCGGTTTTATATTGTAAATATTAAAGGCAAAGATAATTCAGTAGCAGACGCTTTATCAAGAATGTTTGAGCTCCCTTCGGAGGAAAAGCCCACCCCCATTGCCACCCCTGGGTACGGAATCTCACACCACAAGGTCTTGTTCGTACATTATGATCAGAGGGAGAGAAAAAAATGGTGGTTGCAATTTATGTAGATGATATAATCATGGCATCAAATAGTCAAGAAAATAAATCATATAAAGAAGGAGCTGCTGAACTAATTTGAAATGAGAGATTTATGAAATCTCCAATATTGTCTTGGTATAGAATTCGACTGTAAAAATGGAACCATTTCAGACTCACACACACAAAAAAAACATTGATGAGATCCTTCATAAATTTAATATGGAGACCTGTAATCCTGTGAAGACTCCCATGGTTCCGGGACTAAAGTTTACCAAAGCGTCAACAGAAAATCTGCCAAATTTTCCATACAGAAATCTGATTAGAGCCTTTATGTATCTCGCAACAGGTACAAGACCGGATATTCCACATTCAGTAGGCTACTTAGGTCAATTTAATAATTGTTTTTCTAAGGAGCATTGGCTAGCAGCAAAAAGGGTCATCCATTATGTTCAAGGTACCAAGGAACTGTCTCTGATCTTCCAAAAGACTTGAGAACCATTGACCGGATATACTGATGCAAAATGGGGATCATGCTCCAGTGATAGAAGATCGTACACAGGGTACTGTTTTAAGTATGCATGTTCAATGATCAGCTGGGAATCCAGGAAACAAAGAACCATTGCTCTATCTACTCAAGAAGCTGAGTACATGGCCTTAACAGAAGCGACAAAGGAGGCAATGCATTTGAGGCAACTGCTAAACGACATGGGATCTTCTCAACAAGCCATCCAAATCTTCAATGACAGTATGTCTGTCCAAAACTTGACAAAGAATTCTATAAGAAGTTCCCGATCAAGGCATATAAGTATAAAATAACACTTTATCCGTGAGAAGGTTCAAAATGGGGACATTGTTGTGACATACAAGCCTTCTTAATCCATGGAAGCAGATATTTTTACAAAGGGCTTGGCAAGCCCCAGACACACCATCTTGAATCAAGCTGTTGGACTACATCCTCGGTTCTAACGAGTGGGGGGAGTGTTGGGACTTGAGTAATTCCATCCACTATATAGAGCATTTAGTGGGTGAGCCTTGTCCAGTAAGAAGACGGACAATGCCTTCTAAATGTTCTTTAATGTTTTGTTTTACTTTGTTGATTTCTTCATAACAAATGATACATATATGATCTGTATTATTAATGACAAGATTGAAAAAAGAATCATGAACAATTTGGCTTTGTGTTTTAAATTAAATATGTACAAGATATGGAAACCGTTAATTGATGTCATAATACCATTTCCAACAGAATCCACCCTGTAGACCTGTAAGCAATGCGACAACTTTTAAACCACAGCATATCTGCCACTCATAATCTTTATATTTGATTCCTTCCATTAGCAAAGACATACTTTCATAAGTTTCTCTCATGAGCACCGCACGCACCAAACGCCCCGATGGAAGTTTGTTGCCATTATACAATAGCACTGCTTTTAAGCTTGCTTTAGATAAATCAATAAATATCATCCACTCATGGGGATTATGTTGAACACCCAACTCCATCTTCAAACCATTCACGTCTGTGCGCACACACATTGAATTCTTCATTTTAAAATAACCAAACAACGGCTAAAATGTGAACTCTTTGTACCTTGCTCTAGAAGTTTCCATTGTTTAAGTCTAAAACCTAACAGTTTAGCTTGCTGTTTAGGAAGTTTCAAATCACGGACCAAATCGTTCATTTCCTTCTGTTCTTTGAGGTGAGGCGATCTGTGATGAGTTTCAGGGATGTACTCTTACAAAGAGCTTGCATTTTCTGATTCACTTTCGTCTGATGGTTCTGATGCAGTGGTTTAAAAGTGACAAGCACGAACAGGTAAGCACAGGCATATGAACTGAAGAACCATTAGGATATTTAATTGTATGTTTAGTTTTACTGGTATGTCCTGCAATGTTTGTCAGGCAAAAATAACAGTCCATATTATCTTTTGGATCGCACCAAACCATTAGAATAGCAAATGGCATGGTTCGGCGGTTTCCTTTCATCCATTCTAAAAGAGTAGTTGTGCAGGTTATGCAAGCAATATGAGGTGCAAAGGGTTTATCCTGATCTCCAAAAGAACAAGCTGTAAACTCACCCTTATTCCCTCAAGAATAAAGGCGGATATGCAATAAATAATAAAAAATAATAAAAAGGGAATAAATGCAGAGGGGCCGATAAGACAATCGTAAGGCAAATATACAGTACTGGGGAATATCTGTCTTAAGCCTCCCCAAAAGCCCACTCTACAAATTATAAGTTACAAAAAATTTCATAGATCGTATGACATAGGAACCTAACAATAAAAATTTGAGAGAAGCATTAGAATAAGTTCAGCAACGTTTTATTTATAAATAACATAAAATAAATTAAAGAAAAATAGAATAATGTAATAGCTAAGGGTTCTAACAATAACCCAATTTTTTGGCTCAAATTATCCGTGTTAACAATGGACTTCATATTAAACACTCTTAGTATTAATTTTAATATTATGATGGGTGTCAATCTTTGCCCATAATAAATGCATTATAAGTCCGAGGAATTCTCAAAGAACTGAATCTTCATGCCTAATAACACTAACAAACCAGCTAATGATTGCCAAGATAAAATACCTCGTGTCTTACAGACTGCAAAAGTTAACATATAATAAAAATATAAAAGGACTCATAACTGCAATAATTAACGTTTCACGTCAGACTGCCAAAACATTTTACATAATAATAATAATAATAAAATTAAAAACCTAACAACTGCCATCATTAACGTCTCAGGTCAGACGCAGTATTAAATTTAAACAAAATAATAATAACAGCAAGAAATTTAATAAAAGCAATAATCAACATCTTAAGTCAGACGCATTATAAATATGTATAGAAAATACTATTTTTAGTCAACGAGACTTGAAGGATAAATCTCTCTTACAGTTCTCTGACTCTTATAGGACTTTTCATATAGTAAAAAAATCCATTAAAACGCAAGTCCAAAAGGGACTTTGCATTAGAAATAATAATCTTAATAGAATATTTTATATTCATCGTAGTCTGACGGACTATTAAAAATAGTAATACTATTATTATTTTAATTACCACGTATAAAAGTATCAAACGAATAACAAGTCATCCTTGCGCAAAGAACCTACCATATTGGAAGTCTACATTTAATATTACTAATTTTGGCCGAAAAGAAATTTAGAATTATAAACGCCGAAAAATAATTTATACTTTACATAATTATGACCACCTAAATGTGCCCAAGTATGGTATCCTCCCAAGAGTGATTTTTCAAATGTACTTGCAACAGTATATATCCGAAGATAGTTGCTCAGAGAGGGGGGTAAGAGGGGAAACATAAACCCGTGAAAACACAGAAACAAAGGAGAAATAGAAAGGGTAACGAGACGAGGGTAGAAGCATCGAGCGGCACTGAGGAGGTTCCAGAACAAAATTATTAGATCACGCCACCTTCTCAAGCCGGTACGTCATAGATTTTACCGGCATGCCCTGCGAAGTTTCGTTGATGAGGCGTCTCCAATCTTCGCTCAGCCAGTCCTTGCATAATGTTTATCGAGATATGTGGTTCTCGTGGGGAGAGTCGATTAGGAAGGCACAACAACAGAATGGGGCCTAGATGAGTTTTACCAAATATCATCACAGGCGTCGTTAAATAATAGTGTCCAGTTTTATTGTTTTTGCTTTTGATCTTATAGCTTTATGCAATAAACGATACAAATCAAAGTACAATTTATAAGCCTTCTTAACTAAGTCAGTAAATTGCTTTCTTTGTGTCTATCGAGTGAACTTACCACATACACAGCAAAAGTTATCGTGTTAGTTACCTAAAAATATTAGAACGTCTCACTAGTTGACACAGGAAAAGCAAAAACACACAATAACACAAACTTAGGTATCAATAAAGAGAAATATACAAAGTGACTTAACACCATCCAAGTTTCAACAAGCATTAAACAGCAGGGCTAACGTGTATAGCTGAGCCACCTCTTACTACTTTTGTTGATAACACTGGTCAACAAATTGAAACTTTTTTTCTTTATCCGGTTTGTAAATGAGTGGATATAGCTAACTTTCGGGTGCTGAATTCAGTGGAAAAATCATATTTCCTCAATTATGTCACCTTTACAAGATACACAGCACCAACACAAAGACAATAATACAATATTAGCAACTATTTACAGCCAATAGCAGTACCATTCACCCTTGACTAGAATAACCTAGATATAATGAGTACTCGCGGTATGCCATTGTGGGGGTATGACGTCAGAGTCTACAATGTAATCTTATGAAGAAAGTGGAATTTTAAAAATCAATAATTCCATTTGTACTATTAAATAAATTATAAATCAACCATTTATGAAATCACAATAGCTTTAACATCACAAAAATTAAGAGGAAAGTTTTGAAAAATTGTACAACTCTTAGTAATTTCTAATAAAAAAGATCGTAAGCTTTGGCGGGTATTCAAATTTAAGATACCTTAAAAACTAACGTTTAGGCAGTATAAAGTGACAATTTATATTACCTAAACATTAGCTATTATTAAATATATTATTACAGAATTAATTAATACATAAATTATATATAATATATACCTACAGTAGTCCCATGGCTTCTTTGGTGCTGACTGACAGTTCATAACTGACTTCTGACAGTCAACATTTAGGTATATACCTAAATTTTGACTGTCAGAAGTGACAGCTGCTAAACACATGTTTTTGCGGATCATTTGGTTTGGCGTAGAAATACATAATTTGGTCTGGTAACTTTTCAAAGCTGTCAGTCAGCACCAAAGAAGCCATGGGGCTACTGTATATTGTATATATAAAATATATATTTATAATAAATATTTTTATGATATAATTGTAATCATATTATATATTTTTTATGATAAAATTATATATATTATAATATAGTTATTATATAGTTTTTAATAACATTCATAGCTTTTTTGTTTTTTATTCAAAAATTATTAAAAATAAGCACACTTGAAACATTATGAAAAAAAATCTGCTTCGGTGGCCGCATGGTCTCAGGCATCACTCTCGCTTTAAACTAGAATGTCGATGACAAAAAGATTTGGGTTGAGTTATAATCCCAGTTGGGTGTATAGAGGGTGGTNACCAATATTATCATAATGTTAAGCTATGAAGTAAACAAAACAAAAGCCAGTACACCTTCAAAATGGCGGTCAAACTTCTTTTTTTTCTTGCTGGTTTGGATATTACCACCACCATAAGACGGAACGGCTAGCGAGTACTCTTCTAGGAACGCAGAAACGCATCGAGGTTACTCTACCCTTGACTAAATTGCCCTGCCATCTAGTGACTATTATTAGAACTTCTTCAATCATATATTGTATCCAAATACAAAGTGCAACCAGCATCGTCAGTGATAATTCATGAAAAAAATAAAATAATACAACACAAAAATCTAAAATAATTACGTGACAGCATTTCCGAAGGCAGATTCGGATTCTAAACAAAAAATATATACTCATTGATGTATCATACATCAGATGCAAAATGGTTGTTAACCAGTGTAATTTTTTGTCTAAATTAAAACAGGTATGCAGTGTAAAGGCCAGTCTACAACCAACATACCCGCTTATCGGACTCGCAACTACGCAATCGCAAATGCACTCGTAATTACGCTTTTATTAAATACAAAGTAGACTGTCTACAATGAAAAGTCGTAAAACGTAATTTCAACCAATAGGAACAAACATCAATGATGACTTTAAATGTCAAATTCATATTAATGTTTTCAATTAAGAAATAAATATTTAAAAAATATTTAAATGGTTAAATACACCTGATTTTAATTGAAAATCCTCTATTCAACACTACACATTTCCAAGCGTTTTTGTCATAGACCAAATAACTTCAAATTATTTTATTTTAGTAGTCCATCCATATTTGTTTTTTGATTGGCTGAACGCAAGCCAACGCAACTACATAAACGCAAGAGAAGCAAGAGATGGACAATGTTCATCTCCTCCCGACAAGCTGGTCCGACAGTTCCGACATACGATTGTGTTTGCGTAAGCTATTGTAGAGAGACAAAATTACGTTATTGCGTAGTTGCGAGTCCGACAAGCGGGTGCGTTTGGTTGTAGACGGGTTGTAGACTAGCCATAAGCAAGTTTGAACGGATGTTGTGGTGTTACAATGAAAGCAATTCTATTTCCTCTTGATTATATAGAAGCGTCACTCTACACAAAGGTGTGCCGGACAATTTTGAAAATAAAATAAAGGGACCTCAACTCATTGTGCTAGATGAATTAATGAACAATGCCTACTTGACTAAAGTAAGTGAACTATTCCCTAAAAGAAACACATCGATAATTCTCATAACACAAAACGTATTTCATCAAGGCCGTAAATCACATGACAGTTCACTAAATGCAAAAATATAGTGTGGTGTTTAAAAAACCACGGGACCAAATGCATATAAACTATCTCGCCAGACAAGTATATCCTAATAATCCTTTTGTATATCTATAAGGAAAACTTCTTTTTGCTTTATGGTGTTATTGTATTATATTTGGAAGAAGGTATAGGAAAGGTGGATAGAAACATATAAAAGGGATGAACACAGTATGGCTTTTATAATGGAAAGAAGAACACAGTTTATACTTACTGCCATTGGACAAAGAGGTAATGGTTTCCTCTTAAAGAAAATCGATCGTCACCGCCCAATCCCCCGACCTAGGTTTCATTCTATCGGAACTCATCAGGGAGGAGTGTGAAACGACACAACGCAACTTCCTAAAAGAGGAAACAAAAAAACAAAAAAGGGAGAAAATGGTAAAGAATGATAGGACACAAAGATAGGATCATGTAAAAGGTAAAACATAAAGGACGAACACAGGAAAAGGACATTGGATGCGAATATATAATGTATATCTATAAGGAAAACCTCTTTTCACTTTATGAGTTAATTGTATTATATTTGGAAGAAGGCATAGGAAAGATGGATAGAAACATATAAAAGGGACGAACACAGTATAGCTTTTACAATGAAAAAAAAGAACACAGTTTACACTTTTAGGAAGTTGCGTTGCGTGTTTCACACTCCTCCCTGATGAGTTCCGATAGAATGAAACCTAGGTCAGGGGATTGGGCGGTGACGATCGATTTTCTTTAAGAGGCAACCATAACCTCTTTTTCCAATAGCAACAATGTAATTTGTGAACTGTGTTCTTCTTTACATTGTAAAAGCCATATTATGTTTGTCCCTTTTATATATTTCTATCCACCTTTCCTATAATTTCTTCCTGATAATGCTTTTGAAATTCAAAGAATCTATAAGGAAACAACATGCTCACCTCATTGGGTATGAAGTGGACCTTGAGGTATACAAACAAAGTGAAAAATGTGTAGTTCTTCTATACCAGCTGACGTCTTACTACTATATCCAGTGTGTTTGACTTGAGAGTTAAGCTCTTTCACCAGGTAAAGTACACTGAGTAGTAATCTCCAACACAAGATGCACTTCATTACCATTTAAATCGAGTGAACTACCACACTTTGGTTCGGAAACGAGCTTTTCATCAGAATCAAGACCTTCCAAACACAACAATGTGTGGCTGGAAACTAGGAGAAGGAACCTATGTCCCTATTATGACTAAACAACCTCCAATTCCAAAGGAGTATCCTCACAACACAAGCTGAAAATGCATAAATTGAGTGCTGAATATCTTCATTTTTGTGTAGAGCTGCAAACATACATTGCACTCTAGGATGTGACTGCTACAATTGCTCAGCACGAGATGCAATAGACTCAGAACCAGAAGCCATTGATGTACACATTTAAATGGTTTTAGTGAAATGGTCGTCTACTATTCTTACTAAAGTTATCATGAACTTGCGTGACTATAAAATAATTTCTTATTATTTTTTTCAGTTTACGATCGGCATGGCCTTTAATTTGATACCCAACATGAGGACATTTAGTTTCGACAAATTTCCCTTAAAAACACATGTGAACCAATTTTGAGCCTCATTTCCAAGAAAAATAGTGGGTTTGCGGAAAAAATGACATCTTAGTAAAAAAAAGTGCTTAAAATAAGGACTAATTTGCAGTTATACATATTCAAATAAGTGATCCCAACATGAGAATCCTCAGTGCTTAATATTAGTTTCAAAAATAGGTTTTTCTAATTTTACGGGTAAACCATTGGATATAGCCGAAAATGTTTGATAAACAAGAGAAAAAAGAATAAAAGTATCTTTCATATGAAAAATCTAAATTGAAATTCGAAGACAGTGAACCGAGATATGGCTTAGCTAAGAAATCCATGGCTGCATTCTTGGTCCAATATGGAGGCTAACCCAACTACTTGTCAGGTTGGTAACACCACTTTTCTTACTAATAGGGGTGAGGTCTTTTAGAAAAAATAGGTTGCTGTTTGTGGCAAAGGGGCTCCAGAGGATTCGTCTCCTAAGTAAGCACCTTTTCAGATTTTGTTCCCATACTTACTATACAGTTAGGTTATGATCAGTGGGAGCTTGCACTAGAGGAATTATCCTATCCTGTAGGTTTTGAAAGTCTAGGAGATAACATTTTATCCAAGGATATAGAATTGACCGTTAATGTCGTAGTCACCCAAGTAGAATGGGTTACATTTTATCAACCAGATTTTTTTTTTATCCTTTAAGGAGCTTTATAATAAAATGAAAAGTTCAATAAGTGATAAAAGCGATCTTGAAATTCTAATAAGTGAATTTCACCTTAGTATAGAAAAAAAAAACTTCGACGTAACTATAATACATTGCATAGTGATGAAGACGTGTAGTTAAAAGTAAAATATGACTATTCTGGAGTCATATTTACAAAGGACTTTAATATAAGCTTCAAAACACCATCCAGTAACAAATGTTCATATTGTCTTGAATTACAAAGCAGGATTAAGTCAACCAATGTCCAGTCAAATAAGACTAAACTGATGTGTTAACGCAGAGTTCATAAATAGTGTGCCGCCGCGTCCCATGAATTTCTGCCCACTGAATCTGATAAAATAATTACATTAACTTTTGACTGCCAAAACAAATATGGTTTTACCTAAGCTTCAACGGAACGGAGGCTATTATAAATGCTGAGGATTATTTCGAGGTCTTCAAGAACCGAAGAACTGTCATCAAACCTACGGTAAGGCCAACTAGGTCATGGCACTTTCAATTCGCTAAATGCAAAAGGTTCGTTTTAACACGCTCAAGTATGACGCAGAACATTCTAGTCAGAGGATAAGCAAGGGGAAACCCAGGCCATTTTAAAAAGATGTGAGGCTCGGGGCGAAAAGATCTGAGGCCTCCTCTATACTGCAGTTTTTCAGTTTTAGCGTTAAGCCGTTATAATATATTAATATGTAGTAATTGGTACTCTTATAAATTTTCAAATAATCGATCAAAGATATAAATTACATAGCTATCGGGCACCATTCATTATTTTTATACATCATTTAAATATTGTATCATCAGTTTATTGCGTTTTACGCAAAATGCGTTATGACGGACCAAGTTGTGGATGGAAATAGAGGACTCAAGTAAGCAAATGTAATTCTATTATTTAAAAATATATGTATATTATATACCAAAACTCTATTGGTTTATCTTAGTCCAAACACCTCAATATATTTGTATACGAACAAATAACTACATATTTAAGCATAAAAAACGGAAAAAAATTAGAATATCTACAATTAATGATTAAACTAATATTTTAAATATGCTGATGAATCATACACCACTAACTAATTCATTATTTTATGTATATATAATAATAATAATTATTATTATTATTAGCACCGTATCTTACTACCCGTTCGGGTTGTATGCAGTTACGCTAATGCGCAATGTTAGGGTGATTGTAAAATGAAATGGAGGACCTACAGTTTAACGTAAGATACGAACCACGGTGAAGGCCTGGTATTCCTCACATTCTCAAGCTGTGATTATTACACGTCTTATCAGAGGTGAAGGAAGGGTTTGGCAATCAGATAAATATGTGCCGGGACCGAGGATTGAACCCCGGACCTTCAACACAGAATTTCGACACTTTACCCCTAGACCGCCAGGTAACCTACCCCCTTAATAATGCCTTTGTCAAGAAAGTCTCTAATCGGATTACATGTCTCCTCTAAGCTTGAAAACGGGACATTCTTCTATGCACCCGTCCTCATATTGAGTGTGGCCCCACATACCGGGATTCGAACAGTATAATTTATGGCTGATACCATCACAATTTTCTGTGTAGATTTTATCATCTATAATGAATACCATTATTATCAATTATATTATTATTATTATTAGCACCGCGTCTTACTACCCGTTCGGGTTAAACGCATTTACGCTAATGTGTAATGGTAGGGTGATTGTGAGATGAAATGGAGGACCAACAGTTTAACGTGGAATCCGAACCACGATGGAGGCCTGGCATTCCTCACATTCACAAGATGTCTTGTCAGAGGTGAAGGAAGGGTTATGGTAATCAGATAAATTTTTGCCGGGACCGAGGATTGAACCCCGGATTATCAATTATAGGTATGTAATAACTTATATCCTTATCGGTAATTTAAACTTCTCCCTTCTTAGCGTATATTTCATACGTGTGAATATTGCGTAAATCTATATTTACTGTTTACTTCTACACACTTATTTACATAATTATGTTCAATAAAGGGTTTAAGGGCAACACTGATCCTTACGTCACCTACACACAATATAGAAGAACGAGGGAAAGCAATAGAGCTCAATGTACAGTAGTCCCTAGTGAAGTGGATTATTAAAAAAAAAGCATATGTGTACGGCAACAGGAGGCCAAAGTCTACACTCGTCACACCGATCAAGTCCATCCGAGGGGAAATAAAACAAGCTCGATACTAAAGAGGGGAATAACATTTCCCCTACCCATCTATACACCCCTCCATCGACTCCTACACATCTATACACCCCTCCATCGACTCCAACACATCTATACACCCCTCCAGAGACTACTATTATTATTATTATTATTATTATTAGCACCGCGTCTTACTACCCGTTCGGGTTATACGCACTTACGCTAATGTGTAATGGTAGGGTGATTGTGAGATGAAATGAAGGACCTACAGTTTAACGTGGAATCCGAACCACGGTGGAGGCCTGGCATTCCCCACATTCACAAGATGTCTTGTCAGAGGTGAAGGAAGGGTTTGGTAATCAGATAAATCTTTGCCGGGACCGAGGATCGAACCCCGGCCGCCAGCACAGAAGTCTGACACCTTACCCCTAGACCGCCAGGTCACCTCCCTCCAGAGACTCATGGAACAATTCGTGACCTTCAAGAATAACGATATAACGTTGCCAATTTAGAGATTAACTACGCAAATAACGAAATAACTGCCAATTTCAAGCATAGCTACTTTAACCTTGCAAATATTGTGCAAAAAATTTCAAAACATAGGTAAAATATCACCCAATGTTGTGAATATAATGTAAAATTATTTTTGCAAAATTGCGAAAAATATGCAACATATATTTTGCTAACTTGCGAAATACACGCAAGATCATTATGATATATTTCCCGCCATGATGAGAATTGAACCCAGGGCCTAGATCTCAAACGACAGAAAAGCTATCGACTGAGCTAATGCATCAGACCATAATAATATAACTTCTAGAAAAGGTCACAAACAATATTTACTTTAAAGAATAGTTTTTCAATCAATACGGTACGAATGGTCCTTAGAAATAAACAACTGGAGAACTCATATCAGTGGAAGCACATATCGTCCAAAATCTCTTTCTCAATCACTGCACATTATCAAGGTCTTTTGAAATTACACGAACCAAGGACGAAGAACTATACGGCCGAACGGAGCATTTTTAGTAGTTGTGTAGTTGAGTAGTTTGTTTTACTAGTACAACACTAACATGGTGAACGTGAGGGTTTGTAGGGATTGATCTAAACAATACCTTTGGAGGTGAACATATATTTCTAGAAAATAAGACAGCAATAAATTGGATACAAACTTGGAGAACATTTGGAAGGTAAGTCGATTTGAAAATATATCATTGTTAAAATGCTTGAGTAATCGGTTTTTATGACAGTCCATGTGATCTACAGATGTCACTGTTGATGAATATTATCTAAACTCTCTGCGTCTTGCTACCCGTCGGGGCTGTACGCATGTAATTAAATAATGGAAAGATAGATTTTAAAATAAATGTATCTGATTTTTCATGGAGGCAGAGTGGGAAACCATTTAGAAAAGACTACTCTCAGTAGACCCGGCCTGGATTCGAATCCCAATATCCCCAGCACAGGCACACCAGACTAGGGGAGGTTGACGTTTAGTCCATGATACCACCAATGTGGGTTTAAATAGTTAAAAAATACTTCTAATAATAGATATAAAATGTTATCTAAGTTGATCTAATTTTTGTGTGTATAGGCCCTATTTGGTGAAGTGTTCTTCCTACCATAATATACAACTCCTTGGATCAGTTAGTCCATATTTTGACTATTAAACTAATGATACCCGCGTTTGATCAATTGCAGGGCTGAACTATTTAGAATTGCTTCCATTTACAAAGTGATAGTGGCTCGATGTTCTCACTTTTTTAGAATTAACTCAGTTTGTAAGTATTATGCTGGTCAAAAAGTGGCACCTAAATGTAGGGATAACCAGCCTTAACAAATGTAAACATGAACGATGTTCTTTTGTTATAAAATACCTAATATAAGCTCGGATGTTATTTTCTCTGTGTTGACATTAACGACCAATTACGCTAGTAAAGTCCCAGATAACTATTATACTACAGGCGCGGGCAACTACTCAAAACAAGACTGGACAACTACTCTAGTACAGGCCTGGACAACTATTCTAGTACAGGCTTGGGCAACTACTTTTTACAGGCCTGAACAACTACAACTACTCTAGTACAGGCCTGGACAATTACTCTAGTACAGGCCTAGACAACTATTCAATTACAGGCCTGGACAATTACTCTAGTACAAGCTTGTACAAATACTCTAGTACAGGCCCGGACAACTACTCTTGTACAGGCCTGGACAACTACAACTACTCTAGTACAGGCCTGGACAATTAATTTAGTACAGGCCTAGACAACTATTCAAATACAGGCCTAGACAATTACTCTAGTACAGGTCTGGACAGCTATTATAGTACAGGATTGGACAACTACTCTAGTACGAGCCTGGATAACTATTTTAGTACAGGTCCAGACAGCTACTCTAGTACACCAACCAATTTACTAACATTTACATGATTTTTTTTCTTTCAATAACCTATGATAAGTGAATACACATACATTTATTTGATTAGGGTTATTTAATATATACTTTCTGAAATAATTACATCAATACAAGACATAAACATTAATTTAATTCTATGACACACACCACATCCAGTCATCTGGTCATCATTTCCAAATAGTGAAAAGGGCTTGTTAAAAAGTTCCTCATTATGCATGTTTCTGGATATGCTAGTAATAGAACACAATACCCTTATTTCAGTAATCAGATGCACCTCCACTAAGACGATTCTAGGGAAAAGACGCTATTGAAAACAGCGCACAAAACAAACCCAACAACCATAAATGCTCACACGAAAAAAGCTCACACTAAAAGTGCGCACACGAAAAAATGTCTACAGAGACAAATTCCCCCATTCATTTTTACTTTCTCATGAAAGAAAAAGTATTGTAATCGTGAAAAATCGATATCGAAATAAAAAATGTAATCAAGAGAAAAACCTGCATTTTACAATTCTGCCAGTCTCCTTGTCTGTCTGTTTATGTATGTGCTCAAACTTGATATTTAATTTTTACAAATTTATACCTCCAGATTTTTTTTTTTTCATTTTCACCATGGCACTCAAATTAAGGGTGATGATTTTTTTTAAAATTCCAATTTCGATAATGGCTTAAACAATTTTGATTGAAATTGATGTATAGACTATGTTTGACCTCCCAAATAAGTGAGAGAACACCTTATATATGGTTTTTGCGTAAAAATTAATTGAAGGGCAATACACTGATGAGTAATTATAGAAAATTTGAAATATTTTGAAAGCGGCTCTAAAGATTTTGTTCCAAATAGGTATATGTGGTATGTATGTCATTACAAAAATAAATGGTACTGAACTCCGCACGGAATTTCTAGATATAGTGTTTAAAAATGTAAATATTTACTCAAAATTAGTAATATAATATACACTAGCGAATTCGAGAACAAATTGTGATATAATTACAAACAATTTTTTTGGCTCATGGTTTTAATTTTTATAATTTTATTTCTACAGAATTAACGTCTTCCTTTTGTAATTCTGGACCAATAAAAAATATCGATATTGGATTTCCAAGGGTCAACACTTCGTATTAAAATTTTTACTTCCGCTTAAAATACTCGACATTTTATTAGGGGTTATGGTTATCGCATTGCTATTAAATTTCTCTTTTATAAATTTTGACAAATAAAATAGGTAATTATTGACTAATGAGTTTAAAATGAGAAAGATAAATCATTGCTGTAACAGAGGTGGATACAGGAGTGGTGCGTGAGGGGCTTGCGCCCCCCTTCAAGAAATTGAACCAAATAAATACATTTTAAAGTCGCCAATAGCTTTATTATCATGTAATACTACTAACAAACCAATTTCACCTTTTTAAATTCTTATTGGTAATATTATTAAATTATTAATATACGGTAATTTTTATTATTACTACTTAAAACAATCACATTAAGTATTAAAATAGTGAAAATGGGCATTATTGAAACTACCCAAATTTAAGTTGTGTGCATCTCACCTTGTTGCACAAATATTGTTTAGGTTTAAATTTATTTTATCATTTTTATTATTACTATTACAATGATTAATAATGAATACGGATCTTTAAAATAATTTATTTTTAAATAACGTGCTCTAAACAAAATCTTTGATTAATACCACACACATAACGTGCTAATTATTATAACGTTTAAACTTATTTCCCTCTTAATAATAACTAAATATGTTCTTATAATTTGCTTTTAATAAATTTCAATGCTAATCGCAAATTTAGTGTTATACCCTTCATCAGAAGATTATTCTCAAGTTTAGCGTTGCACTGAAAAATTACTCAAGATTTCCTCTCAAATTTTGAAATATTTTTATGTCAAAATTTCTTGAAGCCCCCACCCCCCGACTCGATCCCGATGAGAGCACCCGCGTCCCTCCCACCCTCACGAAAACCCTGGATCCACCCCTGTGCTGTACAAACACTTACCCTAAGAGGTTAAAGGGAAAACATCAACTTCTTGAGAGACTTACTTATTTGCTTACTCTATGGCATTAGAGAATTATCGCGTTTGAACTTAAGTATCTCTTCACAACTAAAACTCACAAAATTATATTGATATATTTCCCAATATATCATAAAATATTGGTTTTATAAAAATATATTTCAAATAAAAGTATTCTACTTTCAATAGTACGAAAATTGAAGAGTGATAAATTATTTAGTATCTCAAATAGTTGCGGAGATATAAAACATTTTTGGTTCTGTAAAGAACCCTAAAAGTCATTTTCATGGGAAAATGGAAATATGAGCTTTGTTTATAATCTTATTCGACGCCTAGGTGCGAACTTGAATCAAAATCGTTATAGCCGATTCCGAGAAAATTGAATTTTTCTCAATTAGAATTTAAGCATCAGACCGGAATCCCTAAAGTCATTATGACGAAAAATTGAGGCTATCCATTTAGTTTGTAATATTGATTAAAGTTTAGAAATGAAATTTAATCAGAATCGTTAAATCCCATTGTAATAAAATCATTTTTGTTTCTCTTTCCACCATTGGGGAAACTACCCTTAATTTTAGGGTTGGATATCCAATTCCAAAATGTCCTTGGGGTAACCGTATGAACCGAGTCTTAGCCCAATTGACAAAATAGTTTAGGTTCTAGCCCGAGGTACAAACTGAATGACAGATGGATTGACGGACAGACAGACAGACAGACGGAATTGCGAAAAAAAGTTTTTCGGATTTGGAGGATTGTGAAACAATCACAAGACTTGCTCTACTTGTAAGGCACTGAAAACTAAAAATATTGATATTGGGTCCCCAATTTTAACACTTCATAATAAAATGTTGGCTTCCAGTTTAAAATTTTTAGAGTAATAGTCTTTATTTTATCTTATGTAATATGAAGTTTACTTACTAAACTACATCAGCATGTAGATCCAAATTAAATGTATAATATCCATTAAAAATAACTCTGATTTGAGATATTTTTGTACATTATTTGAACACTAAGCACTTGTTGAAAACATTGGCTATGTTGTTGTTCTAGGGCCAGAATTGTGATAATCTAAAATGTGTAAAAAAAAATCCATAAAATGAACTAAAAATTCCAAAATATTCAAAAAAATTAACAAAAAAAAACTCTAAAAAGTGAATTCTAACTCTATGAATGTACAAAGATAAACCAAACGTGCACTTTACAATTGGAAACTAAAAGTTAGTAATGCTAAACCCCAATCAAACTTGCATTACGTTAAAAGTCAACAATGATTTATAATTTTATTCGTGTGGGAATTTTTCCATGCTAGCATTTTTCGGTGTGGCCAATTTTTCGTGTGAACAATTTTATGTGAGCATTTTTTCATGTGGTTTTTTTCCTTGTGGGCATTTTATCGTCAGAGCTTTTTTTCCTGTGAGTATTTATAACCGTGGGGTTTTTTCTGTGTGGAATTTTCATGTGTGCTTTTTACCGGTCACCCACTAAGACAAGGTGTGATTTCTCATAGCACTTAGAGCACAGTACTTGTTAATATTACTTCTCAAACTACATCTATGTTCTTACAGAAATGTTAACCCTACGTCTTGTAGTAATCACCGCACTGCTACTTGTGTCTGACGTCATGGCTCAGAACTTCTCATCTTTGAGGGCTTACGAAAGATTCCGAGAAATACTGTTTAACGCGTTCGGCAGTTCTGGTTCACCTTCGGCGCTCAGATGGAGAAATGAAGGACAGCGACCATGGCAATATATGCAATCTTCTCTAATGGAATTACAAGTAGGCTATAAGCTTATAACACTGACTAGTTTACGTTAATGATGACCTCATTGTGTGTCGATGTGAGTGATACTCTAAGAGCCTGTCCAACATCTAGCCTTAGTAGGAGGTACAAGTCGAACGACGCGTCGCTCGTACCATCATGACATTCTCTGTGGTCTGCTTCATTAAATAGTGGAATTCAATCCAGAGATACAATTTTATCATATTTAAATAAACAGAATAAAACTTAAAAATATAAATTTACGAATTAAAACTTAATCAATTTATTTCAATGTTCCTGTTTTTGAATAAAGGATTAATTGAATCACACCATGATACGGTTTCCGGTTTAATATTATATCTTATTTTATGGTTAATTGGCCGTGAGACGGGCACTTAAAGGACCCTAGCTATTTGAAGGGATGTAGTTTCCCACTACAGTTTTTTTTATGTTGATGGAAGCTCTGAAACACAAAGCCTACTAAAACAATCTTCAATTATCTTAACACGCTATGTTGTGACTCTAGATATAAATAACTAGATACTTTATTTTGTTTGAGAACATTATTTCTAACCTCTATCTTAATCTCAAAACTTCAAAATCTCACGTAAAACTTCATGATAAAAAGTCTAATTTAAACTTCGCGTCTTATTTTTCATTTTTAAACTGGAGATGTAAAGTTTTTAACTAACTTATATGTAATTATATGAGAACATTGACCTCCATTTGTCATGGGAGCATCTTTTAAAATAACAAACCTGTTCTTACACAATGCAGGGCTTGCTTGGTTCACTATGGTGTAGGCTCTAAGATAAGGACATAGAGTAATCAGTCTGGGAATGACTGCTAGTGCGCCTTGTCAAGGTAAGACTGCTACTGTTCCTTGTCAGGGTAAGACTACTAGTGCGCCTTGTCAGGGTAAGACTGCTACTGTGCCTTGTCAGGGTAAGACTGCTACTGTGTCTTGTCAGGGTAAGACTGCTACTGTGCCTTGTCAGGGTAAGTGTGGATTCACACGTTCGCCGAAGAACAAGCGCAGAGCCGAAATGCGTCACGTGATGACCGCTTAAGCCAATCACAAGAAA
>CABFVX010009296.1:0-19115 GCA_902151425.1 Timema shepardi
TAAAAAAGGTACAAAGAGATTTAATTACTTAACACATATTTAAATAATAGTTTATAAAAGATTATTAAAACTTCCGTTCTAAATCTCCATTTAGATCGCCATGTTGTGGAACTACTAATTTAAAGTTTATCCCCTAGGCTTCGCCACTCACCCTTACCAGTAATGTCAAGGTCGATAGATCTTAGGTCCGTTCATAATTAACAGTACAGCATGCTTGATTTAGTCGTGTGCATTCACTACGAGTTTTTGTTTATATTTTATAATTTTTTGAAAATTTGAAGAGATTTTTTGGAATGTCTATGTTATTTAAGTCATTTTTTGATCATCAAAATCCGAGCCCTGAAAATGACACATTAGAAACTTGAATAATTTTGAATAAATAACTAGTCATAAAGTGAATTGTAAAGATTTCCAATTTAGCAGTAATGAAATGATTAAAGAAAAAAATAACTTCCTGAGACCTGCTTCGGTGTCCACGTGGGCTAAGGTGTTCTCGCAATAGACAACTATCAAAGACAGAGAGTGGAATTTAATCCAATTTGGGCTTACAGAGGGTGGTTTTCCTAAATGTTTTACACTCTCTCGCCAATTAAACGTGGGTACACTTCCTCTAGTTCAACCTTCCTAATCTCTAAAACAATAGTGCAATTAGTACATAGACGTACAACACTAATGGGTAGTAAGATATGGTGATAAAAAAATCTTTCTTTAACATCACAAGGAGTAAATTGATTTTAAATAAATCTCGCAACTGGTTAAAATTTTCTAAACTTTGTGAATCGTCGGGCAAACTTGGCTTTCACATTTTCAATGATTGTCACTTGTTTTTTTTATTATGTTCAAAATTATTAACTACCTTTTTGAAGAAAGAAAAGGGTTTAAAAAATTAAAATTGGCATCCTACACATTAATTACCCAGAAAAGGGTTGAACTGAAGAAATTATGTTTATAATTGCATGGTCTTTACCTTGTAGTTCCAAACTTTTTTCGTTTAACTGCTATTTGATATCAAGAGCTATCTCAGATCATCCAGTTCTGAGTAGAAGAAAATATTCTATTTAAGTAAGAACTGCTCTGAATTGCTGAAAGATTTTGTCTTTATTTATACATAAATCATACATATGAAAAACATATTTTAATATTTAAAGTAGAATTCTTCAGTAAACTCTTTGAATAATCTCCGTCTTATTGCCTGGAAATTTTTACAACTACCATCATGACACTCTCCAGACTTAAGAGCTTTCCATAAATAGCTTGAGAGCTAATTTTACAGTGACACTCCAGGAATGACAGAAATATAATCTTTTTGACATAACTAAATAACACCTGTCACTGCACGAATGCCTTCTATGGTTTACTGGCTAATCTTTGAATAGATAAATTTTACTCAACCATGTGTAACGTTTAAAAAAGATAGTGTGATATATTAATCTTTATTCGCCACCATTAGGGTGACATTTGTTATCATGATTAAATCGAGTTCAAGTTTGTTATCCTGTATTTATATTAATTAAAAAGGGGTGATATCTTATTTAAGAAATTAAAACATCTGGTATTTTATAGTTTTTATTATAAGTAGATAAACAGTTTTTTTTTCGCTCGATATTTCACGTTATTGACTTTAACTTAAATGCCCGACAATTATGTCATATACACGACAATTTCCGACCTGCAAGATTTAGATTCCGGTAAAAACACGGATTAAGATTTCAAAGACTTTACCTAGTCGGCTCTTTGTCAGGAAGGAAGTGAGGAGATGCGTACCCGGAAGGGGTATATCAAGTGACATTTCCTTCTCGAAGCTTCCTAGAAAAAAGAGTTGTGGTCATCCAGGTGCGTCTATGTTGATCAAACTGCGTTGTATTTTTAAACAGAGACTTAAAAAGATGTCAGCACACCTTGCAACTTAACAACTTAACACAAATAAATCTTACTACCCGCTCTCATTTATAATATCGTGATTTTGAATATGAATAATAAATTATTGGGATGTATAATTCCATACTATTACACATGTAGTTCTTGAATGTTGCAAAAATATTTGCTTTTGTAGTTGTTCTGGTTAAGAATATGATTTTCAAAAATTCTTCTTTATTTGAAAAATTGTTGAAGCTCATTAAAAAAAACAAATGCTTAGTTGAGCCGGGCCAACTACATTATTTGAATCACCCATCTGTAAATTAAGTTACTAGAAAATAAAAGAATTCTACATCTACCTTAAGGCCCTTGGTCCTGTTGAGTGCAAGTCTAAAACCTATTTTGTGGATGGTGGTCTGGAGGGTGAAAGGCGTGGCATGGCTTCACAACCGACCAAAGTATCCTCAGCACTAACAAGAACAGATGGATCATGGATACCGTAGATAGTGCTAGCTATCGAACAGGTCTTGGGGAGAAATCACACGTTTGGAAATATAAGTTTTCTCGAGAACAAGTGAAATTTTTATCTTAATATTTTCAACACCCTTTCTAAAATAATGTATTGATGTTTTTAACGGTTGCATTTTCACATTTTTTGTTATGAAGCTGGCAGTTTTCTATTGAAATATGTCAACTTTTTCGATATCTGATCACTGTTAAAATTATAGAGGAGGTGTGTATATAAAAAGTATAACCTAATCAACATGATTCTATTCTTGAACAAACTGTTTCCGAAAAGAAAATTGTAAAACAATAAAAATTCTTGAAGATAACCGTTTGTTCCCATGGCTCTGTATTTCCACGCCAAATGAAAAGGGCTAATCGCCTTAACCCTATAATACTACGGTATTGTATAGTATTGTATTGGCATCGATACGTGAATCTTACGTAATAACAGATACAACTTTTTATGAGCTTCTTAGTTATCTGGGGTGACCTGGTGGTCTAGGCGTAAGGTGTCAGATTTCTATGCTGGCGGCCGGGGTTCAATCCTCGGTCCTGGCAAAGATTTATCTAATTACCAAACCCTTCCTCACCTCTGACAAGACATCTTGTGAATGTGAGGAATGCCAGGCCTCCACCGTGGTTCGGATTCCATGTTAAACTGTAGGTCCTTCAATATCATTTAACAATCGTGGTGCTAATATTAATAATAATTATTATTTTTTATCTGATTTTAAAATTTAATCTTTCTTTTGGTTAGTTTGATTTGTTTTGTTTTACTTTTTGTAATTTTAATTACATTAAAATCAACATACATCAAACACAAAATATTCATAAAACTACAGAACAAAAAGAATCACAGTGTTATGAAACTGTGTAATTAAAATATACATATTTCAATGCTTTTGTAATGGCTGTAATTATCTAGTTATTAGTAAAAAGGTAAGGAATGAACATATTTGTATTCAACTGATTTTTAAATTTATGGGCACAGTTAGTTACTTCTGGTTTCCCCCACAAATATATTAATACTATTGGTACATAAATATGGTTTCTACTTCCAAATAATGTAACGTGACGTCCAAAATTCAACCATCCATCACAACAGCTTATTGCTGACTGACAGTTGGAGGTGTAGCTCGAAGAAGGGGAATGAATTGGTATTACAAACACTACACATATATTTTAGATAAAATAGCATTCTAGGGCTAAGCTGATTGATTAAATCTGAGCCCATGAGCTCAATTTGAAGTGTCAAAATTGATGCTGATAGCTGAATAAATCAATAGCAGCTAGTGTTTTCTAGTTGTTGTTTTTTGCTCAGAAAATCATTAGACAGTAAATTCAGTTGAGTCCTACTCTAAAAAATCAACTTCGAATCTTAGCCAGCAAAGGCGAAACTTTAAATGAGGTCACTACCTAGGACGACCCCTAGTTCCTGTTTGACCTTTGACCATGACGTGGAGAGAGAGTGTATTGTGATAATTACGTATTATTCTTGTCGCTCTCTGATTGGTTGTTACGCAATGTTGTTTTCGCACTCTGATTGGTTGTTAGGCAATGTTGTTTTCGCTATCTGATTGGATGTTGACCTCCTCCCCTTTCCCCACCCCTTCCCCTCTTTCGGTGGTTTATGGAAATGTTGGTTATTATTCCAGGCAAATTGGTTCTTGTTCCAAACATGTTGGTTATTGTTCTGGACATGTTGATTATTTATGTGTGCTAATTGATATTTATGTTTGGGTAGGATTGGGGTGTTGGAGTTTATTTATTTATTGGCATGCAGTCCAAGGCGCTGGGCGCTCCTTCTTCGGCATCGCTAGTCACCATCTTCTCTGGCCGGCCGCTTAGCTAAGAGAGTGACCACCGAGCAGCTGACAGCGTATCATGGCCGTAAGGCCCCTTTCTCTTTTCCTTCACTCCCCACTCTCCTTACATCGTCAAGACACAGAACGAACTAAATTACACTGAATGCTACCTCGCTCTGTTGGACTGCCTTTCACTTACCGGAACAAACAGCACGAAACTCTCCTGACGACCGTTTGGGGTAGAATGTGATAAATGGTTCCCCTGCCTTGAAACCACTTTCACTTCCCCTCACTTTCCCTCCTAAGAGGTATGTGTCGCAACCCCTTATGTGGTAATGGGTTTTCCCGGTGTATTCATCGCAATGTCGCAACCCCCTAGGTGGTTTTACCTGATGACAGGCGTCAGTTTGGCGGGTCGACAAGACAAGTCAAGACAAGAATAGATAGTGACTTTGAATGATGTTGAATTGGTGTTTCTATGATGAATGGCGTCAGTTTGGTGGTTCTACAAGACACGAATAGATCTTGACCTTGAAACTGTGAGTTAGGTCATTGACTCTAGCAACCCTCCCCTCAGCAATGGGCTTTTCCCGGTGATGTCGCAACTATAAAGAATTGATACAGCTCTAATTATGCACAATAAGGGGCCTGGGAATCCTCAGTCCCTCACCACAAAAGTCTACTAAAATTGGTTGTTTGGTATCGACCGTCAACGTGCGTGGATGTAGGTATCCGTCATGGACCGGAGGAGTAAGGTAGTAATGTTCCATAGTTTACGTGGAGTGAAGGAGGGTAGAAAACCACCCCAGTTCACCCGAGCTCAAACACATGACTTGCCCCGCCATAAATATATGAGTGACACGTACCCTTTCTGTTAAAACATGCGGTAGGAGGGATTAACTAATTGTTCCTGAGGGAGAAATACCTACAGTTTACACTGCTGGGGATTCAATTTCCGCCCACATCAGAATAAGATAAGCAAGACATTTAGACGGTGTGCAAACCGGGATTCGAACTTCGATATATTTAGAACGGTCGTACTTCCTGCACCCCCACCATTTTCAAAGGGGTTTTGTTATTCGACCAGATTTTTTAGACCACGTAGAATGTGTACCCGCATTCGCTTCAAACGTCGATCACTCTGCCATCGACCCTTTAATGACGCCTTAGACCATGCAACCATCGATGAAAGTATAAAACTTTAGACAGTGTGCACACAGGGATTCAAACCTCGATATCTTTAGAACGGTCGTACTTTCTACACCCCACCATTTTCGAAGAGGCTTTGCCGGTCAACCAGATTTTTCTATACCATGTAGAATGTGTACCTTCATTTTATTCACACGTCGATCACTCTTTCATCGGCCGTCTAATGACGCCTTAGACCATGCGACCATCGATGCATGTATAAAATACATTGTGGCCGTAGATTGCTACCCAAGGACCTAGTCGGGTTTTTTTTTGCCAGTGAAGGGGTGCATATATGGTTAGATGAATTGATAGTTTCATTATCTACCTTCACGCAAATGAGGTCACACTTACCTCTTAAATTATTCAAACTAGCAATCCCACATGGGCTTACCCGGGACCCCATGTGGTATTGAGTTAAAAAATATCCTAATTAAAAATTTAAAAATCCTGCTTCGAGGTACATTCGGACCCCCTCCCGTACACCCACGTTTAACATTCCAGATTTCTACGTGCCGTAGTTTTGCCTGGGCATTGCACAAAAACACACAGACAAATACTTCCTTTTATTATTATAGATTCCTGTTCCAATCATATAGATATGCGGATAGCCCAGACAGCCGGTCCGGCACGCAAGAGCGAAAACAAAATCGAAAATCTCAAAATCTAGATGCATTCCCACTGCACCCTAACGAGATTCGAACCGAATCCTAGAGATGAACATGACAGCTGAGCCCTGAGCACTGCAGTCCCATTTCCATAGGAACAAATAGAAAAGCCACTAGGTCTAATTTCACGTATTCATACGTCAAGACAAGTGATCTGCAGCAACCTATTTTGATATACTATTAATAGCTATAAAATATATCCGATACTGTAGTATTATTTTATAAATGTTGGCTGAAAAAGGTTTGTATTTTCTAAAAGTCTCTTTGTATAAAAATTGCACTCTACATATAATCAGTTGTTTTTCCACATAAGTTTTTTTACTTCTGGTTCAGGCCTTACTACACTTATTCCTCCGTCAAGTTAATCTAGTGTGAGCCTGACGACTTGTAGCCCCGCGACCACCGATGTACAAAATATGAGAGGGTGAAATCATAAACAAAACCTTCCAAGTGCAGGTATGGGCTCAAACTACCTCCCTCAGTAAACCCGGCCGAGATTCGAGCCTCAATCTCCCCATCATCGGCAATCTATAGCCTAATGGGAGAGTAGAGCGTTAGACCAAGCGGCCACCGAAACAGTGATTACCACTTTGTCCTCTAGTGTAGGCTAGTTGGCTATATATTACTCTTTCTAGCACCGTGTCTTACTAACCGTTCGGGTTATAATACGCTTAAGTACTATTTACGCTAATTTACCAGGAATTGGAAAGTTTGCACCCGCATTTGCGCGTGAAGGGAGAGAAGAAAACCATTTATAAAAAATTCAGTACACCTGACCGAGATACAAACCTCAATCTTACCGTCATCGGCAATAAAATCTACGGCTTGAGTAGTGCTTTAGACAATGAGACCAACGAAGCGGGTATCTATCACTATGCCCTCTTTTTAGAGAGTTAACAATCTTAACGAGGCTGGATCTTCTCTATGTATGCTTCAACCAAACCAAATATTACAACAGATTGAAAAAAGAAGCATATCCGTGAGTCTAGCCTGTTTCTGAATTGAGAAGGTTGAATCCGCATTTGCGTGGAGGGGGAGTAAAGAAATGTTTCAGCCTTTACGTGGAGGGAGATTGGGAAACCATTTAGTGAGAACTACCAACAGTAAACCTTGGCAAGTATTCAAATCCCCCAACCTCGCCCAACAAAGATTTGAACCCTGATATCTTTCGCCGGGTGCTTCATACCCTCTAGTTGTCAACCCTGAGAGAAGAATATGACGTTTCAAACTGGGCGCACCCATTCGGTCCCTAGAATATTTTGTGACAGAAAGGTGCTGGCAATATAAACTTTGCTGGAATAAATAGTAAAGAGCACAGATGGTTAAATGTTAAGCTTTATTGCTTACACACGTGTGGTTAATATAGCTTTAGCAAGTATAATATATGAACAGAAAGAAGGAATAAGTATATTATTATTATTATTATTATTATTTCACTCCTTAAATATTTGTTTATAATTTTAACTAAATTTGGTTTAAGGTAAGGTGTCACACAACCACACACACGCGAACTCGACACATTTTAGCATCGCGTCTTACTACCCTGTTCGGGCTATAGGCTTAAGTACTAATTACGCTAATGGATTAGGAATTGGGAAGCTTAAACCCTCATTTGCGTAAAGGGAAAGTGAAAAAACTACCCCCAGTTCACCCGATTGAGATTCGAACCTCAAGCTCCCCCCTGTTCATGGCGGTCTAGCTCAACATGGATCGTTTGTGCCTGTATGTGAATTAACAAACTTTTCCTATTAAACAAAAAAATATTTGTAGACCATAAAGAGTAGTGAATTTCATTGGGTGCCACCATTCATCCGGAAAAGGTTATAAATACTTTAACACTATGGAATCAATCGCCCCACTTTGGGCATCGATTGAAACACTAAGGATTAATTCCCTGATATAATAATGCTGTGATGATGTTTAGGTTGTCTATAGCTCCGTGGTCGAGCGCCTATCATCACTGTACGGAAAATATACAGTTTAACCAGCAGTCTATAGCTCTGTGGTCGAGCACTAATTAGAACGGTATAATTAATAAATGTGAAGAAAGAGAACTTTTGATGGTTGTTTATTCACACGCGGTTCATTTAAATGACATCTGTTAATTACTTATACATATTCCAATTAAATGATTTATATCACTGCACACTTGTGATATTAATGTAAGTTATTTTATACTGTGTTAGACAGACTGCCAGTGTGTGGCTCTGACTGACTTGTGCGTGGGTGGAGATGCCTTAAACATAGGCACAACGGCTTATATATGACATACCCCTTGCATCTTTCTCCCCTCATCAACAGTGTAAAAGCTAACTAATAGAAAGAGTCATGGTGACAGGTGTTGTGAAAGCTAGCTTCTTATTGGACTAAGGAATTGGCGTCTTTGCCAAATACTGCGGAGTTGTTCTTTTTAACAAGAAATAACGCAGTTGTTCTTTTAGCAGGAAATATGGTATAAAAAATCTATTTTAGTGGTGAAATCCTTTTCCCATTATTTCTGATAAGCACGTGTTTCTTCATGGATGAATCATAAAAGGATACTCTACATAATTACTTTAAAGAAAAATTACCTTAATCCATGACTTCTTTTATATAATTTAGAGTAATTCAAACCAATATCATTACAATACATTAATCCTCTCCGATTCCTTACTAAACGGATAGGTAATAAATATATGTATTAAAATGTTGTAAACTCTGTAGGAGAAAATGCTACTAATAAATATATGTAAGCATTGTTTTAAATATTATTCATGTAAATATTTATAATATATATTCATTTTAATGTAGTTGCTTGAGGAGCTTCGGTTAAATAACAATAATAATGTAAATAATAAGTAGTATTTTTAATTAGACAAACTATTTGTAGAATGTAATAAAACATATGAACTGAATATTATTTTACAGAGACAAATTTTTAGTGTTCAATAATAATATTTCTGATTGAAATATGTGATCAATTAATAAGTACTATGTTTTCTTCATAAAAACCAACCCATTATTTTGTTTATCACAATAATCACTCTGTAAATATAAACTTTAAACCAAATTGATCTAATAAATATATAGAAAAATTTAAATTTTCAAAAATAAACTATTTGTAAATTACCAGAAATTATTTGGTATTTGTAAACAATTTAGGTTATTCTTATTTATCAGAATGGTTACACTATGGAATTTTAAATGTGTAAAATGTCTGACAAACTATACATTTAAACTAATCATAGAAGCTGTCCTTAAATGGTCTTAGTATGGAACACCAACTATTTTAATGAGGAAAATATTTAAGACAAAAATGACAGTTAAACATCACCTTTGCCAATCGATAATTGTGATAATGCTGCTTGGTTCTGTAGTGGAGAGAGACATCTATTATGTTAAAAATATATTTCTTCGAGAAAGGGGTAAAAATGGTGCTTAGTCTAATTTGGCAAATAATGTTTTTTTCAACCTTTGAAAACTTGATAAAAATGAATAAACTTTAAGCATAACATTGAACTTACAAACTTAACAAGGATGAAGATTAAGTAGAAAACTTGAGAGTTTAGTTAAAGATGTTTATTTAAAGAATCCCTGTTTTATTATTTTTATCTTTATTCTTGACAGTCAACGGTATACTCTGCAAAACGTAGATATAATAAAAAAAACTATCTGTTGATACATGAAACATTATAATAATATGATATAACTTTGTTTTTTCTCTCACCGATGATTATAAAAAGATAAATCTTTGAAATTATTTCTGAAAATGTATTCATCATCAACAATGTTTTTAATCAAAGATTGAAGTTACATTATAAGAAAAGATTTAATTATCTCATCAGCACACAACTGACTTAATGCTATGTCTGAAGTAGAAATACGGTGAGTTTTAAAATATTTATGATTTATATCAATTTATAAAATAACCTCAACTGTATATTCATTCTTAAAATATAGGTCGTATTTTTAGAAAAGATTTGTTCAAGATGGAAACGAAGTAGATGTGACAGTTCAAGTTAAATAAATACACTAATAAATTATTTATTTGCAAACACTCTTTTAAAGACAGCTATAACATTTAAATGCCTTACGCGTAAATTATTAACGTTTGTAATAAAAAATAGAACAGGAAATGTTAGGAAGTTATATTTAAATAGGTTGACTAATAGTTCGTGGTGGATGAGACCTAGTTTACTTGACATGGTGTGGGAGGCTGTGTTATTATAACAGTAGAGCGATAGTCTTCCTCAACTTCATCCTCCTCTGGAGGCTCGGCTTCAAATAGCGGAGGAGCAGGATGTCACCATCGGCAAATATTAGCCGTTTCCCACTTATGCTACACCTCTCATGTCTCCTTACAGTGCCAGACTAGAGTCAAGCTCAACAGGGTCTTCTTGCCCCGTTAATTTTCCCAAGCACGTTTCCTTGGAAGTGGTTTCGCTAGAAAGTGGATAGGAATAGAAAGGACTCCCTCTATCGCCCAATTAGGACCTTTTTCTGCAACGCCACATATAAGTAAGAAACTTTTCGCAGCGCAACCACGGCTTCAAGGGGCAAGTGACGCTACAACGAGCATGGGAGAACCCCTCGTGTACGCATTCACCCGTATCCGAGGGTAGGAGGACCCCCTGCAGTGGGTACTCACCATGTGGGGGGGGGGGATTCAGCCGTAGGGATCGACACTAAGTCTTTACACTACGTTTCCCAACGGGGACCTCGTGGAGGTACTTACCCCAGCCCTTCTGAAGGACCGCCTCCGTATCTTGAATTGAAGGCCAAGGAGAGCAAGCAATTCTGAATTGTATTTAGATTTTGAAAAAGAAGCCCTAAAAAATACTCCAATAATAACAAGACCCGAGCCCCCATAATCTGTCATATCCTAACCTAACCGCTCACAACCCTACCTCCAGCACGAATCGCACTCAACTTACAACCTATTCCTAATCATATATACTAGCACACATCGCACGCAATAACCTACCTATTTCTACTACCCTAAAAGAGACACATAATTAGTAACTTACCAACCCATACATACGATCTTTTTTAAAAAAGCAAACATTATTAGCCAACTTAACCCACAGTACCTCTTTCTCTTCTTTCCTTCGTCTTCCCGGCCGCCATCACATACCTCAGGAAGCACGCGCAGCTCCTGGCATCCCTCACCATCGTGGTCAGTGAGAATGGCTTGCCTACCTCCAACCTAAGGCTTCTTCTCTCTTTCTCGAACCACTCACAGGTTAGCAGCACGTACTCCGCGTTCTCGTGGGCAACACAAGCTTCGCAGTCTAGGTTCTCCTTCAGCCCTAATACATGCGGCTTCACATTGAAGTTCCCATGACGGGTGAAGAGCTGCGAAGCATAGTGATTGGTAACGACCCAATCGCTCTCAATCCTCTCCTGCACAGAAGGCCAGTACCGATAGGTCTATCTTCCTTTGATGGACCCGTCCCATCTCTCCTTCCAAGCGGCAAGGGAGTCGCGCCACTGGTTCCTCCTTTCTTCGTCCAGGTCCAGTCCATTATTCTTCGCCCAGTAGCGCTAACCCTTCCCATAATGAGCAGGTCGATTGACAAAGCACATGCAACAACAGGAAAAGCATCGTGTGAGACTGTAATGTACTCTTTGGTGATTGCGAGAAGCGTATAACTGTGCTTTCAGAAGGATGATCCTGCTGATTTAACATCCATCTAATGTTGCCACAAAACGCATCCGTAGGCCAGCACCGACTCCACCAGGGCCTTTTACATCCTCCGTAGAGTCGAGAAGTCCAATCTCTAGGAAGTCCTTGAGACTCGGATGAGCCTCCCGAAATCAGCCTTCGCCACTCCCGCTACCATTCTGAAATGAACATTGAAAAATAAACCCTCATTTAACATTACACCTAGATAACTGTTTACCCTTACGTATCCTATAGGCGCACCACCCATGCGTACAATCGGGTGCCTCATCACCGAGTACTTCCCCTTGAGGAGGGTCATCTTAGTCTTCTCCCTTGAAAACATGAGCTGGGCCTCCGCTATCCACGCGAACACCGTATCCATGGCACTCTCTGCCCTGGCCTCCAGCACGATCCTCGTGTTGGCCTTGACTAGTAGAAGACCGTCAGCTGCATAGGCATAAAAACTGACTCCGTCTTTGAAATGCAGTTTCAAGAAATCATCAAAGATCAGTAGCCACAAGGCTGACCCAGTACTGACCACTTGGGCAGCCCTAAGTCAGGACTTTATCGGACTCCATCTGCTCCAAGAACAGCCCGGTCGTCCGGTTCCTAAAGTAGTCTCTCACCACCTCATACAGGTTCTTTGGACATCCAGTTCTCATCAGCTTCTCCAGGATCCCCGGCCACCAGGTGCTGTCGAAGGCACCCGAGATGTCCAAGTAGATGGCCAGCATGTATTAGCAATCGCTCTCGGAGACGTCGCGAAGGACCCTCTCAGAGAATCCACTGTTCCTCTTCCAGGACAAAACCCATACTGCCGATCATCAAACACACATATCCCTATGTATATTCCCAGAACTTCGAAGCTAGCAGCTTCTCCATCACCTTACCGAGAACATTGAGCAAAGTCAACGGTCAGAAAGACTCCAGATCCATCGGGTCTTGATTCGGTGACTTCAACAGTATCTTCAGCTCTTCTGCCTTCCATAGGTTGGGGAAATGGCCCTCCAGAATCAGGTGGTTGGCTATCGCCAGCAGGTATTTGGGGATGCAGCTCCATGACTTCTTCACTATCTCCACCGTCAGTAGATCCAAACCAGGGGCTTTCTGGTTATGGCAACTTTGGACGGCGTCGTGTAGCTCCTCTTTGTTTAAGAGAGGAACGTCCACTCCAGCGTAGTCCTCCATCGCCTCCGCTCTCAGGGATCGATGTCTCTCAGTGTCCATGGCAGGGTCGTCATCTGGAACAATGAACCTCAACACCGCCCTCGCAGCATCATCTGTAATAATACCGTCAACCCTTAGCCTAGCCATGACCTGCACCTGTCGTGCCTTACCCATGGAGAGCTTGTAAACCAAGCCCCTTGGGTTCTGGTTACCTGTGCTGGAGACGAACCCACTCCATCTTGCCCTTTGGCTCTTTAACACCGCCTACACGTAGTAGTTCCTGACCCTCGCGTACCCGCGTCTGGCCTCCGCGCCGCGTCCTGCCTTCTCCTTCGTCTGGCCCGAATGACCTCCTTCCTCTTCCTAGTCATCTCCGGAGTCCACTAGGCAGCCTTCTTCGCCAACTTCTTCGCCCTCGGTCTCAGGCAGATCTCATCTCCCACGTCAAGGCCCTCGCCCTTCCATCGATGTCCTCGATGTCCTCAATCCACTTCATCTCTTCCCAGTGGTAATATTATGTACAAATTGAAACGGAAAAATGAATATAGTTTATTTGAATAAAGCAAAATCACAAAACAGAGAACATTAAATCTCAAATCTTCAAATGCAATAAAATCAACCACTTTAAAAGTAAAAATCTTAATCTTGTTTTCAAAATTCTCTAAGCAACGCAAAACAATGTTTTCCAATGCAAACTTGAGTTCTGTTTCTAACCGGTACAATACGTGGTATGGCGTGTGAATGAGAGGAACTTCTGATAGATTTATATTCCGAGTCAGACTCTGAATTAAAAAATTTAATGTTATCCTATTCTCTTAGTAAATAAAGGAAAAAGTCGAAAATTGTAATTTACTTTATGTGCAGTGTCTAGTAACATCTAATTCTTCTAATGGGTTATACAAACTACTGTGGATTAATTTCACTAACGACAAAAATCTAGAATATGTCACTTACCGTTCGAGTAATTCAGTTCAATACAAATCTTTTCCCATAATTCAATTTTCAGCTTCGTCCTCATGTAATTTGTATTGTTTGTTTAATATAATACTCTATGATCTTGGATAATTGAATAAGATGTTCAATCACAATACACTAAAACTACGTAACAGAGAAGCAGAGGACCCAGGAAAACTGTACGTCTACTACAATCAGAGAGAGAGACGTGAAAGAGTTATCCCTACGCTGCACCTGCACTCTGTCCAATGTACGGTAACCCATCAAAAACGTGTATTACAGATTTTCCTCTTCCTAGCCAGCCCCTCTGCTGCGCCTGCAATGCATCCAATGTGTAGCAGGCTTATTTATAAATCCAAGATAAATCCTTTGATTTTTGATTATTTGTATAAATTTCTCGCCCACTGAGGTAGACTTTTTCCGGACATGAAAGAAAACATAGTTCAAGTTACAGCAGCAAAAGAGATCATATAGTGCTAAAATATAAAATACAAATGTATTTTACTTTAATTCAAGGACACTATTATAACAATCTCTTAGCCTCAAATATTTGAATTGACGTGTGATTTGTGTTGAAATGTTAAAATTTATTTATAAATACAATATTTATTGTAAAAACTGAAAATAAGCTGGAGGAATTTCAAATAATGTCAATTAGAACACAGATAATTAATTAAAATTTTGTAAAATAAAGTATATTTCAAATTGAGTAGTCAAATACATAATTGGATGTGTTTTATTGTTTATATGACTAAAAATACTAATTAACGTATGAATAAGTCAAAATAATACTACTATTATAGCCATTATTTTAAAAACGAGAGTTTGAATTAAGACCAACTTGACTACGATTGATCAAACAATAGTTAAAAATGCGCGCACTTTGTTTTTGTAGAAACACTCATAAATTTTGTATGATTCTATTTTATATTTAATTATGAATTTTAAAATTATTAGGTACTCGGCTTTAACGTTGATGGAGATGATTAAAAATTAATAAAAATGATAATAAATAATGTTATTTCAGTGGTTAAAAAATCTAGAGCATTTTCTAGGCTACCTTGTTTGTATCTAAACTACCAACTCCAATTGTGTTACTCTAAATCTTACGTCCCAGACACTCATAGCTCAAAATCGAAAATCGTAACACCTGTTATTAAAACGCTAACATGACTCGGGGGGTATTGGTCAAAGCACCTGCCTACTAGCTTAGGGGTCTCGGTTTGATTGTCGGCTGGTACTTGGGGTATTTTTACCGAAAGGGAAAATACCCAATGTTCACCTGAGGGTTTGGTTAGTTAGGTTTAAGAGTTTCCACTGGTTCCACATTTTCACACTTAACTCTCACCCTCATACTTACCGATTGTATTACCTAATACTTGCATTGATAGTCGCATGGTCTAAGGCGTCACTAGACGGGCGATTATCGACGTTTGAAGCAAATGCGGGTACACATTCTACCCGTTATAGGAAAATCTTGTCAACCAGCAAAGCCCCTTCGAAAATGATGGGGGGTGCAGGAAGTACCACCGTTTTAAAGATACAGAGGTTCGAATCCCGGTGTGCACGCCGTCTAAATTTGTATACTTGCATCGATGATCACATGGTCTAAGGCGTCACTAGAAGGCCAATGACATAATGATCGAAGTTTGAAGAAAATGCGGGTACACATTCTACCTGGTCTAGAAAAATCTGGCTGACTGGCAAAACCTCTTCGAAAATTGTGGGGGTGCAGGAGGTACGACCGTTCTAAAGATATCGAGGTTTGAATCCCGGTGTGCACGCCGTCTAAATTTCTATACTTGCATCGATGGTCGCATGGTCTAAGGCGTCCCTAAAGGGTCGATGACAGAGTGATCGACGTTTGACGCGAGTGCGGGTACACATTCTCATCGGCCTAAAAAATCTGGTCGACCAATAAAACCCCTTCGAAAATAGTGGGGGTATAGGAATTACGACCGTTCTAAAGAAATCGAGGTTTGAATCTCGGTGTTCACACAGTCTAAATGTCAGGCTCATCTTATTCTGACGGGGGAGGAAATTGAATCCCTAGTGGTGTAAACTGTAGGTATTTCTCCCTCCGGAACAATTACTTAATCACTCCTACCGCACGTTTTAACAGAAAGGGTACGTGTCACTCATATAGTCATGGCTGGGGAAGTCATGGGCTTGAATATTGCTCTGTTGAACTGGGGTGGTTTTCTTACCTCCCTCACTCCACGTAAACAATGGAATATTACTACCTTACTCCTCCGGTCCATGACGGATATCTACATCCACGCATGACGACGGGCGATACCAAACAACCAATTTATGTAGATTTTTGTGGTGGGGGATAGCGGCCCCTAACTGAGGATTCCGAGGCCCCTGATTGTGCTTAATTAGAGCTGTGTCTGTTCTCTATAGTTGCGACATCACTGGGAAAAAACCCATTACTAAATAGGGGGTTGCAACATTGCGATGGTTAGTTGCGACATCACCGGAAAAAACCCATTGCCGAGGGGAGGGTTACCAGAGTCAATGACCTAACTCACGGTTTCAAGGTCAAGATCTATTCGTGTCTTGTAGAGCCACCAAACTGACGCCAGTCATCAGGGAAACACCATTGCAACATCATTCAAAGTCACGATCTATTCTTGTCCTGACTTGTTTTGTTGACCCGCCAAACTGGCACATGTCATCAGGGAATACCCATTACAACATAGGGGTTGCGACATTGCGATGAATACACCAGGAAAACCCATTACCACGTAAGGGGTTGCGACACATACCTCTAAGGAGGGGAAGTGAGAGGGAAGTGAAAGGGGTTTCCAGGCAGGGGAACAATTTTTCACACTCTACCCAAAACGCTCGTCAGGAGAGTTTCGTGCTGTTTGTTCCGGTAAGTGAAAGGCAGTCCAACAGAGCGAGGTAGCATTCAATGTAATTTAGTTCGTTCTGTGTCTTGACTATGTAAGGAGAGTGGGGAGTGAAGGAAAAGAGAAAGGGGCCTTACGGCCATGATACGCTGTCAGCTGCTCGGTGTTCACTCTCTTAGCTAAGCGGCAGGCCAGAGAAGATGGTCACTAGCGATTTCGAAGAAGGAGCGTCCGGTGCCTTGGACTGCATGCCAATAAATAAATAAACTCCAACACCCAAATCCTACCCATACATACAAAATCAATTAGCACACATAAATAATCAACATGTCCGGAACAAGAATAAACATATCCGGAATAATAACCAATATGTCCGGAACCACCGATAGGGGCAGAAGGGGAAAGGGGAGGAGGGAAGGGGGAAAGACAACAGTCAATCAGCGTAAAAAAATTGCCTAACAACCAATCAGAGAGCGAAAACAACATTACGTAACAACCAATCAGAGAGCGACAAGAACAATACGTAATCATAACAATACACACTATCTCCACTTTGGTGTCAAAGGTAAAACTGGAATAATGGGTTGTCCTAGATAGTTAGGTTATACCATCAGCATAAAATTCCAAAGAGCTAAAGACTACCAAGGTAAAGAGGCAGGTTAACAGTGCTTACATCTTAAAACAATGATAAGCTTTATAAGTAAACTTTGGCACTCTTCTTGCTGCCAGATAATAAACTTGCACTTGAATATCTATGACTTTCTTAAATCACTTCTTGTATGTATATTAGGCACATCACCAATCAGACAGGAACACATTAACATTGTCAATTAGGGCCAATTGAGGCTATTTTCGCCATTCTCCAATATTATGTGTAAGTATTTGTTATGTTTGCAAGTTTAAAAGACTTAAAGGTCAACTTTTAACTAACATTCAATTATCTTGCATAATCATCTAAAATACCAGTGTGATCAACTAGTTGCTGATCCCTGCAGTAATCTAGCCTAGGCAAGGGCGTAGAAAGCCTGGGAGTCCGAACTCCCCTGGAGTTTGTTGGACGACCCTAAAGGAGGTCTACCTATACATATACCAAATTTAACAATATATAGTTTTTACTTTTACTAAAGTTTAATAATGTAAATGGTGGCCTGGCAGTGTAGGGGTTAGGTGTCAGGCTTCTGTACTGGGGGCCCGGGGTTCAACCCTAGGTCTTGGCACAGATTTATATGATTGCCAAACCCGTCCTTCACTGCTAATAATAATAATAATAATAATAATAATAATAATAATAATAATAATAATAATAATAATAATAATAATAATAATGTAAATGCCTTCAACCAAATACTGTCTAGTTATTATTTTAAAATTTACTTTTTAAATGATACTTGTAGAAACTCCGATTGTAAAATTATTTCTGCCAATATTTCAAATACCGTAAAATGGGGTGAATATGGTCATAGGGGTGAAAATGAACGCAAATAAGAGATTATCTTCATCAATTTACACAATTTCAACAAAGGGAGATTTCTTCTTGTGGAAGTAAATTATGTTTTCTTAAAACATCCCTTCATCTAATAAGCCATAAAGTGAGCAATTACATTTTTATTTGTTGGCTTGGTAGACCTGTCGGTCAGCTGGTATTTTAGCGCCATTTTAGGTTATCCATAAAACTTTTTTTGTTAAACGAATCACAGTGGTAGAAATTGTTTTGTTTTTGCATCATTTAACTTTCTCACGTAAATTAATTTATATTACAAGTGGCTGATAATATTGTTTAATTGAATCTTAACGTATTTATTTTTTAACACAAGTATTAGTCTTTAACCTAAGATCTGGGGTCAATAGGGGCAATGGGAAGAAACTACATAAGCTATCCTTATTCAAAAATCAATTTACCAGTGAACCCTAATGTTGTGGAAAAGGCAGTTCAAACTGTTTAAAGTGGAATGTCAATACGTGCAGCTGCCAACAAATTTAAAATATCTAATTACGCCTTGCAGAGGTATGTAGCCAACATAACTAGAGGTGTTATGGCTATAATTTTGAAAATGAAATGGTGCAATGCATTTTGACGTGTCGTGATTGGGGTTACCCAATGAGTACATTCGATATACAATGTTTTGTGAAATATCACTTGAACAGGTAGGGCACGAGAATTACTAAATTCAAAGACAATATGCCAGGCGTAGATTGGGCTCTTTCATTTCTTTCTAGACACAAAGCTCGCCTCTTTCAGAGATGGTGTCAGAATGTGACATGTAGCAGAACAAAGGTGTCCCCAACAGTCATTAAGGAGTATTTTAGAGAATTGGAAAAGTATTTTGAAGGTGTTCCTCCCGAAGCTATAGCATCCAAAAGGGGCAGATGCCACAAATACAAAAAAAAAACTAATAACCAGATGGGGGGAGTTTAACCCAGAGCGAGTGCCGAGGGGTTTTTTGGTTGTAAATGCAACCAAACAGCA
>CABFVX010009297.1:0-19107 GCA_902151425.1 Timema shepardi
GATAGCGTGGTTACCAAGGTAAGATAGCGTGGTTACCAAGGTAAGATAGCGTGGTTACCAAGGTAAGATAGCGTGGTAACCAAGGTGAGGCGGGCTTCCGGGGTAAACATACCCTACTTTCATTACCAATGGACATTTTTAAGAGCTATAAATATATATTTGATCTATTTTTATGTATCCATACGTCAGGCCATGTGGTATGGTGCCATCATTTTTGAAAATTAGACACAAATAAAATAATTAAATTTTATCATTGTTGATATCAAAATAATATGTTTGTATTTTCTAAAAGGTGCTCCAAATGTCTATTCATTAGAAAATTAGAATAAACACGCAACGGTGTTGTATTATGCAGATAAATATCTACAGTTTAATAAATGTTTCTTAAAAATTAAATAAATTGCTATCTAACAACTTTATGTTTTAATATGTGATACATACAACTAAATACTCGTTGATTTTAAAAAAAATGAATATGTATAAAACCACCCGTTTATAGATCAATATTTTAGATATATTTTTACACAGATGGAATCTCAATACCATCACGATCAGGCATATAAAGATAAACATCTTCTGATCTAGAATTACCCGCCTCGGTGGCTTAGTCAGCTAATGCGCTATTTTCGTGTTGAGCTAGACCACCGAGGACGGGAGATTGAGGTTCGAATCTCCATAGGCTGAACTGGGGGTTCCTAAATGTATTTCCATTCTTACTCCACACAAATGTGGGCTCACTTTATCTAAATTCAACCTTCTCAATTTCTAACCTATTAGTATAATTAGCACTTACACGTATAACCCGAACGGGTAGTAAGACGTGGTGCTAAATAATAATACTCTACAAATATTTATAAACGCTTGACCTTGGGCCACATAGAGACGCAATGTATGCATCATTCCAGCAGGTGATATTACATTGAGGCGTGTGTGTTTGATCATTTACAATGTGACACGTGTCAAAATACACGCTGGTTCTCTTTAACAGACTGCATTCTCACGTCATCTTTCATCATTTTCACTTTTTGTTTCATTTTATACGACGTATAATCATCACTTTACATGGACAATGTTGATCGAATTGTTTTTAAAATATATTACATAAGCTGTTATACAAAGAGGGGGGGAAACACGGGAATTATCTTTTCCAATCTCTTGAATATATTACCGTCATCCAACCACAAAGTTGAGAATCTCTGCAAGGAACAACATACAAATTCTTTGAGGGTGGTTTGAGGGGGTTCTTATTGATTCAAAGAACTCGAACCGAAACAAAAGAGTGGTAAACTGAGGGTGGTTTTTGAGGGACTTGCTTAATAACCGGATGAGATGGCGGGCTTGAGAGAAGAAGGAAGTTTTTAAATAGCTTCTTTTAAGACAATGTTTCCATATTTTTGAATAAAATACAGGCAGCCTACTTTATAGTCTCCATGGCTCACTCATGTATTTAAATTAAAGCAGCTTCTTCCAACTTTATAGATGATTGAAGTATTACATTCATTTAGAAATATGTATTCTTAGCGTAGCTATTCTTGAAATATTAGCCAGTATCTCAGCAATACATATACAAAAACTGGACTTTTTCTGTGCTTTCGATTTCATATTTTTGATTCCAGTAAAGTCGAAAAGTACTCCTTGGATAGAGATGGGGCTTCTGTTGTACTCCTTAGCCTTAAGAATAAAGAGTAGGCTAAATACCATCACAGTATCCCACTAGCGAGTTAAACAGTGTCGAAAAAACCGACTATTTGTAGGGTCTCATTTTTGTTTAAAATTTTTTGTAAATAATTCATAATAATAATTTCTAATACATAAATTATTTTTGTAAGTTTTCTTGGTAACGAGAGTTTTGTAAAATTAACAAACCATGAATGTAGAATTCATCTTTTTTTCTGTTTTTCTTGATCGCCAAATCAACCAAAGAGGAAGTGCAGAATATAATATTTCAATCTTAAATCCAAAGAGAAATAATATTTTGTGTTGGTTATTTTGTATTCACATTACTAGGCGAATCGGGAGACATTAACAAATAAAACTTACACATAAATAAACTTTAACAACTTTATGTGATTTTATATTTAATTTACATGGATACATATTCAGAGAAGAAGATTAATTCTCCCGTAAAAAGGCTGAACATATTAATTAAAGTTGCATACAGCAAGCAATAGCACATAATATCTGACTATTTAAATGTTAATAAATCGATTTCAATTACGTATTCTAATTGCGATATTTTGTTTTGGTTACAGTTGAGTGGAAGCATATTTCGGTGAGTTTTGGACATTAAAAGCCAAATATCCGGGCCCAAAGTGGTTCTCTATAAGCGGAGTTGACTGTTATTGAGATTTTGACGCAGTGAGGCTCCCTATAATTACAAACCTAAGAAAAATAGAAGGGTGTCACTTTTCAACCCAAAGATGTGCACCTCGAGTGTATTTAAAAATTCAAATTAGGTCAAATTTAGTGTCTTAGACCACGTGTCAGCTGGAAAGTGGATTTTTAAACTCAATTAACCAAACAAATTTGAACTTTAAATAAATTGTTAGGTAAATATTTACCTCCCTCCCTTTATTTTATAACTTGGACGCCTGGTTAACATACAGGCTAATTATAAATTATATCTGTCATTTTGTTTCAAGACAGAGACAGCTAACCTTATTAAATTTTCAATGAGTCAACTCTTAAAGCTAGTAGAACGCGGTGCTAAACAATTTTTTAAAGGTTTATAAATATGCCCATAATTATATAAGACGTCACGGTCACCTTGAAAAAAAATTTGTGGGTATATAACATTACTTTATAGCCTGTTTAAGGCTAATGAACTATGGACAGCCTGACAATGGGAACCAATAATCAATCGTTATATAAATAATAGTATAGATTGTTTATTTATATGTTCGTATGTACGTATGCATGTATGTATGTATATATGTATGTGTGTGTGTATGTATGTATGTATGTATGTATGTATGTATGTATGTATGTATGTATGTGTGTGTGTATGTATGTATGTATGTATGTATGTATGTATGTATGTATGTATGTATGTGTGTGTGTATGTATGTATGTATGTATGTATGTATGTATGTATGTATGTATGTATGTATGTATGTATGTATGTATGTGTGTGTGTGTGTGTATGTATGTATGTATGTATGTATGTATGTATGTATGTATGTATGTATGTATGTATGTATGTATTTGTGTGTGTATGTATGTATGTATTTTTGTGTTTGGCGGCATGTTTGTAGGTGATATAAATCCTAAAGAACCGCACCTAGAAAGCTTTAAATCCCACTAATATTAAACACGAAATATTGTTTCTCTGTTGCTCAAACCACTGTACTATACTTTTAGAAGACATAGACATTAAAAAAAACAGGAATGTAATCGGATTACTCCAAATACTCCAATAATTCTGGGATGTTTGAAATTTCTATGTGGAGTTTGGTAAAATGGGTTAATTAGAAATGTCCAATACTTTTGTAAAAAGCTACACACTAAACCTGCGTTGGTGGACGCATGGTCTAGGGCTTCACTCTCGCAATAGACTAGAATACCGATGACAGGGAGATAGGGGTTCAAATCCTAGTCAGGTAGACCTAGAGTGATTTTCCTACAAGTTTTTCCATTATAGCTCCAATCAAATGCGAGTATATTTATTCTAAATTCAACCTTCCTCATTTATAACTCATCTGCGTAATTAGTACATTAGCGTATAATCTGAAGAGGTGCTAAAAATACTTTTCACTGTAGTAGAAGACTAAAATCGGTCAGACAGGTATAAGAACTACCCCAAACACTCAGAAAATAAATAAAATTAATATCCAGAAAAGGGGTATAGGGGCCCTCCCCAAATATTTACCCGACTAATATAATAAAATGTCCCCGTATGTTTGAATATTGATAAACTTTAATACGTGTAGACGGACAATCTTAAGCAACCAAAAGTTTCTGACCAGTTATGTTCTTTGCTAAACTGTGAGGCTGTTATTTCCCATATGTTTTTGTAACACTGTATATAATTTACTTGCACATATCATATGATAGCTCTTAGGCAAATATTGCATTCTATAGAATGCATTCGCTTGTGAACTCAGTTTATTGGTTAACTAATGTCTCATTTCAAAGATTGTTTTTAAAATGAATCGGTTGACATATCTGTTTTTTGATTGGAAATTATATAATTAGTAATTCCGATTGGTCCTAAAATAATGATCTCTAGAAAAGTTGTAAAATTGAAAACGTAATATGGCCAATTAAAAATAGTGGATTTAAATAGTTCAAAAACATGTCATTTGTTTTAACATTTACAACCAATAATTTATAATATGTTACTCTTATTTCTTTTTTAATTAGCACCAATAATCGGGCGTTCACATATTGTGTTTAGAAAAGTTATAACTTGATATTCGAAATAAATTTTAGCTTTTAACATTTATTTAGATTATAATCTGTAGTTTGATGTTATAAATCTAGTTTCCATGTTTTATAACACAATTTTAAACAATAAAGTAAACATTTATACATAATTTAAGATTTGGTTAAATTTCCCTGTGATTAATTATATACTATAGAAGAATAAATCTAATTTATAAATTCCACGTGTAAAGAATGGGTACATCAGGTAGATTTTTCTGAGAATTAGAATTTATGTGGTGTTACCTTTGTTTACCTTTGGGTATTTAAAAAAAACCAAAAAATCAATTTTTAGAATAGTTGTTTCTCTGTCAATTCATTTGTTTTCAGTTCAGTAAACTCAAAGAGTGCTCATAGGATCGAGAAGAAATTTGTTTGTTGTACTTATCAGATCGAGACGAAACTTGTTTTGTTGTACTTACCAGATAGATACGAAACTTGTTTTGTTGTACTTATTAGAACGAGACTAAACTTGTTTTGTTGTACTTATCAGATCGAGACGAAACTTGTTTTGTTTTACTTATTAGATCGAGACGAAACTTGTTTTGTTGTACTTATCAGATCAAGACGAAACATGTTTTGTTGTACTTATCAGATCGAGACGAAACTTGTTTTGTTGTACTTATCGAATAGAGATGAGACTTGTTTTGTTGTACTTATCAGGTTGAGACTAGACTTGTTTTGTTGTACTTATTAGAACGAGACGAAACTTGTTTTGTTGTACTTATCAGATCGAGACGAAACTTGTTTTGTTGTACTTATCGAATCGAGATGAGACTTGTTTTGTTGTACTTATCAGGTTCAGACGAGACTTGTTTTTTTGTACTTATTAGAACGAGACGAAACTTGTTTTGTTGTACTTATCAGATCGAGACGAAACTTGTTTTGTTGTACTTATTAGATCGAGATGAAACTTGTTTTGTTGTACTAATCAGATCGAGACGAAACTTGTTTTGTTGTACTTATCAGATCGAGACGAAACTTGTTTTGTTGTACTTATCAGATCGAGACGAAACTTGTTTTGTTGTACTTATCAGGTTGAGACGAGACTTGTTTTGTAGTACTTACCGGATCAAAATGAGACTTGTTTTGTTGTATTTATCAGATCGAGACGAAACTTGTTTTGTTGTATTTATCAGATCGAGACGAAACTTGTTTTGTTGTACTTGTCGAATCGAGATGAGACATGTTTTGTTATACTTATCAGATCGAGACGAGACTTGTTTTGTTGTACTTACCGGATCAAAATGAAATTATTATATTATTAGCACCGCGTCTTACTACCGGTTCGGGCTATACGCACTTACGCTAATGTGTAATGGTAGGGTGATTGTGAGATGAAATGAAGGAACTACAGTTTAACGTGGAATCCGAACCACGGTGGAGACCTGGCATTCCTCACATTCACAAGATGTCTTGTCAGAGGTGAAGGAAGGGTTTGGTAATCAGATAAATCTTTGCCGGGACCTGGGATTGAACCCCGGCCGCCTGCATAGAAGTCTGACACCTTACCCCTGGACCACCAGGTCACCTATCAAAATGAAACTTGTTTTGTTGTACTTATCAGATCGAGACGAAACTTGTTTTGTTGTACTTATCGAATCGAGATGATACATGTTTTGTTATACTTATCAGATCAAATTTTGAATTACGAAAGAAATACATACCTTTTTCTGCCAGTTAAATAATTTGATTTTTTCATCGTGTGTGTGATTGCCGTGCTTTGCTGCATCTGCATACCAACATGACAGAATATCGCCTTAATTCACTGACACCCGTCTTAATTGAAGGTCACTTATTGGATAAAAGGGATTTGTCTGGCATCATTGACCAGTTCACCCAGCAGAAATCAAGACAAAATAAATTATAGACTATTTTCTTGTTGTGTACATGCTAATATTTAGTCTGTACTAACACGTTCTACAGTTGACTAATGCAAACTTTATATTGTTAAATTATATAATATTTGAATTTGTATTTTGTGAGTGTGAGCCTTTAATTCACTTTTTTAAGTATTTGCTTGGATCCTAACTACTTTTAAAACCTCACAGATAGCACTTGTGTATTTGGTGTATACGTGTCGGTGTATGAGGGCTAGCAGGGGGAAAACCGGGATTTAGAAGGTTAGAAATTAAGGTAGGAAAAAAGGGCGGCAAATTATCTAGTACCTATGGGCGGCAGAGTCGTAAATCCACCCCTGAGCACAGAGTGCACAATTCATAGTCCAAATAGGCCACAATGGTTTGTAATAAAATACTACGCTAAAGTATTACTTCAATCGATACCTTCAATAACAAAGTACAATTGTAATATTTCCCCATTTATTTAAATAATACTTACAATTATTATAGTCATTAAAGCCGAAACAAAGAAAATTGGTTAATAACAAACATGAAGCATGGATACCACAATGCAATTCAAACATGAGCAGTGGATAGTATCCATCCGCTGTGTGTACCGGCCTTTGACTAGTCTGTTCTCATTGACTTCTCGGTCAAAGTTCAATGGTTGTCTATACTCTTTTATATTCATAACGCTGGCCATAGTAGAGAGAGAGGTTTAGAGAGTAATGATATGTGTCCACTAGTCCACATCGGACGTTGGCAATGCCGATAAGAATTCCGGGAAACGGATCTAAATCTGATCCATAGAACTTATTTTTGTCAAAATAACTGTGGTAAGCTAAAAAAAAGACTTAAATGATATTAAAATATATATTTTTTATCAGAAAAATAATAATAATATATTCAAATTAGATTAGTTTCAACAGCAACAGCTGTTAGATTGATGATAGCTTTGTGGGGTATAGCTGAGAGTATTTGTCTGTATATTATGTCGTAACGACCACCCATGCCACTGGTGTCCTCATAGCTACTAGGACACGCGACACGACAGAACTGAACCACCTTCATCAGAAATACGAAGGCTCCGAAAGCAGTGGAGGCAGTACACTAAATAAATCTAATTCATGCCATCCATCCGATGCGTACGATGCAGATCAGTAGACGCAGTCTCTCTAAAAATAATGTAAAGAATTCAATTAGATGTTTAAGTTTTGACAAATATATTTGAACATACATTTGAAGTGAGAGCTATGGCCGGGCTTCTTATCCGTGCAGTCATAACGACCATTTACAAAGTGTTTAACTCCTCTACAAATATAGAGCTTTATTACTTTTTTTAGGCGCTTGACAAAATATATGAAAGATTAATTAAGGGGATTACTTTTTTTTTTCAGCCCCGCGTCCTACTACGCATTTGAACTAACTACGCTAGTGCTAGAGATGAATAAGGATGAATTCAGAGGAATTGTACCCACAATTCCATGGTGGGAGTGTGGAAAAACACTTAGTAGAAACTATCATCAGTACAACTATACTGTCTCCCTTAATTAAGCACGTTCTCCTCTCTTCTTTAGTGTGTGGTGAAAGGGGAACAAGGAATTGATATCCAGTGAAATATAATAACTCTAAAAATAAGGATAGAAATGATAACAATTATTGATCATCATAGATTCCAGATATAATGTTCTTAATAATATAAATGAAAATTCCCAATAACAATCGTTCACATGTAAGAATAAAAAAATAAAATAAAAAAGAGTAGCATAAATGAAAATCTCCAATAACAACAGTTCACATAAAAATATTAAGGATAAAGAAATGTATTGTAAGCAAGATGTTCCCCAGTAGCATTACAGGTGCTCTATAAGTAACTAAATTATAATAGGAGAGATAATCAAAACATAAACCTTTCACCACCCTTTTTTACCAAACATTAATTTTCCAAAACACGCAGGCCGAAAGATGAGGTTAAAGAAAATAGTATAATTTAACTCACCGAGTTCATTTTACCACCAAATAGAATGATTAAATCAAACCCTTACTCTCTGTCACTAGGTTAGTGATCACACCGAGTACGAAAATCTGCATAGCCTTCACAAAATGGTAGATTAGAAGAGGAATCCATGACCAACTCCCCAACTCCAAGAAGCCTTTTTTACGCGTCTCTCTCAAAAAAAAGCCCCACACATTGTATCAAACCGCCAAAAGGTGGCAAAACGTTAATGTTTTTTCTAAACCTAGTTCTTACATAAAAATAAACACTAAATATTAAACATACGAAAACCAAAGAGAAATTAATTTAGATCACTAATAATGAAAACAAAGGAAAATTACTGCGTAAATTAATGGTGTTAAAGAAAATAGTTCTAAAGTTATCAACGTCAGTGTCACCATCTGTCGATCTTGCAAAAACACTCAACCCCGATCCTCCCCCCTTCTAGTTCCTTCTGCGTAATGGACGACATCGCCCTGCAAATGTCTATGCCGCCCGATCTAGGATCCAAATCACAACAACTCAGTGTGGTCCAAGTAGTCTAGGAGGAAGTTGAAAGTTCGGCCCGTGTTTGCCGCACAATTAAAACATAAATTCAATCCTCTATTATATTAAAAATAAGGGTGCACAGCACACAACTGACTGGGTTTCAAATCATGAGCTCACCATCATCGACAGTCAATTTATTACTTGAGTAGGGCCTTAGACCAGGGGCCTTCAAACTATTAGCCAAAGGACCACTAGACCAGGGTGTCCAACTATTGGCCAGGGGGCCACTAGACCAAGGTGTACAATTATTAGCCAGAGGGCCACTAGACCAGGGTGTCCAGCTATTGGCCAGGGGGCCACTTGACCAGGGTGTCCAACTATTGGCCAGAGAGCCACTAAGTCAGAGGTCTCTAACTATTAGGCAGAGGGCCACTAGACCAGGGCGTCCAACTATTAGCCAGAGGGCCACTAGACCAGGGTGTCCAACTATTTGCCAGGGGGCCATATTAAGACATGGAAAATGCTAGGTGGTCCGGATAGGGAATGTCATATAAATTATTATATTTGATACATTTTATTACTATGTTTACAAAGATTATTAAAATAGAGACATTTACTAAAAACTCCTAAAATTTGAGTTTTATAAGTTCTAAATTCCTTGTAGTAGACGTTAGTTACTAAAGTTACTAAAACTATTTTAATTTATTCACACATCAAGTCATGCTATCTGCAGCTGCAATTTTTGATAGATATCATCAATACCTATGGAATAACACAAATAATAAAGTAAAAAGTTATTAATGTCTATTTACTCTATTTTTTGCCATGTACGCTTTTATTTTTCGTTTACAAGTGCATGGGCCAAATAAATGACAATATTTCTTATTGTGGCCTTTCCTATTCCTGTTCTATTTTAGATAGCAGGTAATGTTGATGACGGTTATAAAAGTTACTAAAACAAGTTTCATACGTTTATGCATCAAGTCATATGATCTATAGATCTAATTTTTTATAGATAATATAAATAAATATATATAAAACGCTAAAATGTCATCAATATTGACAACAAAACACATGTTTGTATTTTATTAAAATTCTTTACCAACATAATCCCCCTATAGTTTGACAAAGTATGGATTTAAAATATAAGTGGATTACAAAGTGGTGAATAGACCCCTCTCCCGCCCACATTTCCCCCAAATCCTCCAACCCCCTGTGAATTAATTGGGTGTCCTGAACATATTTACAGAACTTATTCCTCCCCACTGAACCAAACCATCGCCGTGATGTGTAGTCTAATCCTGATATGGTGGCAACATACATTATATGTCTTCATTGACAAAAGATAATTCTACACTTATTAATGTATCAGCATTGATGCCTTCTATCAAAAGTGACAGTAGCACAGTATTTTATGATTTGACGTATGGCTAGATGAAATCACTTCTAGAAACTGTCAAATACCCCCGTTGGGCACGGTATGGGTTTAATAAAGAAAGCTTATACTAATTACAAAGTGTGATGAATGTAACCATTTTGGATCATTATTAATTGCTGTGTTTGAGTTAACAAATTACACGCAGAATAAAGAATTATGTCAAATTGAGGAATGGTGAATTTCCGACTGCAAATACGCCATTAAGAGCTATTCCAGTGGTGAACACCTCAAACAAATATAAGTGGTTTTAGGTTAAACACCTGAAGGCCACTTTTACTTTAACTGATCAATGGTGAGCTGCAAGGTGTTTCATCGTCCTCCCCACCCCCTTCACCACTCACCTAACTGTAACTGGTCAATGGTGAGCTGCAAGGTGTTTTATCGTCCTCCCCACCCCCTTCACCACTCACCTAACTTTAACTGATTAATGGTGAGCTGCAAGGTGTTTTATCGTCCTCCCCACCCCCTTCAACACTCACCTAACTGTAACTGATCAATGGTGAGCTGCAAGGTGTTTTATCGTCCTCCCCACCCCCTTCACCACTCACCTAACTTTAACTGATTAATGGTGAGCTGCAAGGTGTTTTATCGTCCTCCCCACCCCCTTCACCACTCACCTAACTTTAACTGCTCAATGGTGAGCTGCAAGGTGTTTTATCATCCTGCCCACCCCCTTCAACACTCACCTAACTTTAACTGATCAATGGTGAGCTGCAAGGTGTTTTATCGTCCTGCCCACCCCCTTCAACACTCACCTAACTTTAACTGATTAATGGTGAGCTGCAAGGTGTTTTATCGTCCTCCCCACCCCTTCACCACTCACCTAACTTTAACTGATCAATGGTGAGCTGCAAGGTGTTTTATCATCCACCCCACCCCCTTCAACACTCACCTAACTTTAACTGATTAATGGTGAGCTGCAAGGTGTTTTATCGTCCACCCCACCCCCTTCAACACTCACCTAACTTTAACTGATCAATGGTGAGCTGCAAGGTGTTTTATCGTCCTCCCCACCCCCTTCACCACTCACCTAACTTTAACTGATCAATGGTGAGCTGCAAGGTGTTTTATCATCCACCCCACCCCCTTCAACACTCACCTAACTTTAACTGATTAATGGTGAGCTGCAAGGTGTTTTATCGTCCACCCCACCCCCTTCAACACTCACCTAACTTTAACTGATCAATGGTGAGCTGCAAGGTGTTTTATCGTCCTCCCCACTCCCTTCACCACTCACCTAACTTTAACTGATCAATGGTGAGCTGCAAGGTGTTTTATCGTCCTCCCCACCCCCTTCAACACTCACCTGACTTTACAGTCTTAACGTAAACTTGACCTAATTCTACCAATGAACCTATGAATAATTTTAGTCAAAGATGCATCTGGAGATCGAGTGATGCAATATCAGAAATGTGAGGTTAAGGGCCGCATGTAGCCCACGGTCTGCCAGTTGGGAACAACTGATCTAAAACATTCACTCATTTAAGTAGACTAAATAATATAATTATTTTTAATTGGTAAAATAAATTTATATATTGATATTAAAATGTAATTACAATGGTCAAAATGTAATTAAAGATGTTACATCGATAATAAAATTTTAACTAATAACTATAAAATTAGAACATTTATTACTGGAAAAATAGAGTAGGGGCTAGGATGGTAAACAATTTTAGCAATTTGCCACAAACCCTTTGTCAGTATAACTCAAGCATACATCATTTTAAAATATATAGTAAAATATTAATATTTCAACTTCTCAAATCTTCTTAATTTCAAGACCGTAAAAAATGGATTTTCAAATTAATGGAACTTATAATACCAACACCAAGGCTACCAAAACGTTGGCCAATAAACTCTTAACTAGTTGTCCATAATCAGTATGGTTATTTGTAAACCACGACATTTATAAATGACCCAAATTAAATTTTGATACATTTTATAATATTTAATTTTATACAACAAGCTATTAGTATTAAGTCCAAACAATCTGTAACCAGTAAAATATTATATAGCTACATAATTTTACATAAATTGACCCAACATCTTTAGTTAACTTATCAAAATGGGTTTTATTAATATAGAGAGTATTTTTTCAATATTAAAATTCTTTAAATTTGAATTTAAATGTTAATATGAACGGAACGACTTTAAGGTCAATTATAACATTTCACTTTTTTTAATGCCAATTACTTTTGTATAAACCCTCTATTATATTTACAAATTATTGGTAGCTGTATATGTTAAAATCCCTTTAATGACTAGAATGTTCTTTCTTTATGTCTACAAATTACAAAGTTAATTGAAATCGTATTGGTTGAATTTCACTGTATTATGATAAATGGGGTTATTCTACCAAAAAATAAGAGAATACTGATCTTGTCAATGAGTAAGTTCTTGGGACAAGAATCCACAAAATGTCGTCTGGATGAGAGTCCTAATAGGAATAATTTCATTGTGCATCACTTTTATCAATGGTTTGCTCTCTATTGTCGTGGGACATGATATAATGGAGCTTACAGACCTCATGAAAGATACAAATCTGGTAATAGAAAATTATGTTATGGAAAGGAACCATTTTGGTTCGCTATTTCAAAGAGAATTAAATCCAACCTTGGTAAAAAAAACTTAGCTAGTAAAAGATTATTGAAGATTTTTTTTTTTTCATAGTTATGTGTACAAAAATAAAGTCCTGTGAATTGTATAGGGTTGACAGGCTGGATCTATAACTTCGAGAAGGTATTTGAACAACTCTTATTGTGGCACATGTTCTTTTGATGTTACGAATTATTTTAAGAATTTAAAATTAAATATTTAGAATATCTAGTTTATTACATGATAAATTTTAGCTGTTCATTTATTGTTGAATGAATTTATACTTTTATAAAATATTAAAATAAACAACCCTTCACTTCAATCAATAGATTGATAATATATTTTTAAACAAGTCGTTTGAATACATGTGTAGCCTCACACAGAATTTAGCTTAGTTAAATATTTATATCTCTAGGATAAAATACAACATATTAATTTTATAAATATAATTTTTTTTAGCATGGCCACTAAAAAGTGTAGTTTAGTTTTGAGGCGTTATATTTTATACGTGCACACTGGACATACACATATCTTGGAAGAGGGAATATCTATTTATAATAGATACATATTAACATCAGAGATCAATGTAATTATTTAAGATATTTACTTATTAAATAATTTAATTAAGCCTAAACTTGTACACATTAGTTTTTAGAAAACATGAATACATCTTATAAAATAAATTTAGAGACAGTGATAGTAAACGATATTGTAACTCTGAAAATTTGCATAGAACTTGTTTGCACTGGTAGTGGATTTCTAGGAATATATATCTAATCTGGTTACATGCTACGATAACTTGAATATCAGGTGACCTGGCGGTCTAGGGGTAAGGTGTCAGAATTCTGTGCTGGCGGCCGGGGTTCAATCTTCGGTCCCGGCACAGATTTATCTGATTACCAAACCTTTCCTTCACCTCTGACAAGACATCTTGAGACAAGACATCTTGTGAATGTGGGGAATGCCAAGCCTCCACCGTGGTTCGGATTCCACGTTAAACTATAGGTCCTCCATTTCATCTACCAATCACTCTACAATTACACATTAGCGTAAGTGCGTATAACCCGAACGGGTAGTAAGACGCGGTAATAATAATAATAATAATAATAATAATAACTTGAATATCACACACTTCCCACATTTGTTGCAAACATTATAATATTATTGTCCGACCAGGTCCTAGGTTCGACTCGTTGCATGTTCGAAAAATTTACTTAAGGTTTAAAGTGGGTTTCTTCTTTCATAGTGATGCATTAACTGCCGGGGATTGGATGTTGTGTATGCTCCCATTTAAGTTAGTTTATAAGTTGTGTGCTGATATAAATAGCTGTTTTAGAGAGTAAACATTAAATACTCCAAAAATATATAATTATATATTTAAAATAAATCTTTAAAGACATAGTTAGCCTAAGAATCTGGTGGTAGAGAAAGTTTTAAAGTGATGATAGCTTGGATGGGCTGTAAGACGTGATGAATAAAAACTCGCAAATAAACCTAACACAGGGTAAGGGATAGAAACCATATACATGTATACAAACAAAAAATAAACAGAAAATTGTATAGTATTTTATAATAATATATTTAAACTGCATGTTTTATTGAATATCTAACAAGCTAATAGCAATACGTCAAGCCTCTCCATAATGAAGAAAGCGACGTGACCATGGCCATCTTCAGTGAAAGGAAGTCATATTGGCGAGGTCAGTACTCGCTCAGCCGTGTGTAATTTTTTACTAGCTGCCATTCATATTTGAATAAATTTTGATCTTATTCATAACAAATATAGGGATATTATAAAGAGGTTGGTTTTATTTCTTGTTCTATCCAGTCCACCTCATACACTCCATCCCTGTCCTAAGCTAGTTCTATCCAGTCCACCTCATTAAACTCTATCCCTATCTTGAGCTAGTTCTATCCAGTCCACCTCATTACACCCTATCCCTTTCTTGAGCTAGTTCTATCCAGTCCACCTCATTACACCCTATCCCTTTCGTGAGCTAGTTCTATCCAGTCCACCTCATTACACTCTATCCCTATCTTGAGCTAGACCTATCCATTCCACCTCATTACACCCTATCTCTTTCTTGAGCTTGTTATATCCAGTCCACCTCATTACACCCTATCCCTATCTTGAACTAGTTCTATCCAGTCCACCTCATTACACCCTATTGCTATATTGAGTTAGTTCTATCCAGTCCACCTCATTACACCCTATCCCTATCTTGAGCTAGTTCTATCCAGTCCACCTCATTACACCCTATCACCTTTCGTGAGCTAGTTCTATCCAGTCCACCTCATTACACCCTATCCCTTTCGTGAGCTAGTTCTATCCAGTCCACCTCATTATACCCTATCTCTTTCAGTTCCATTCTAATGTTATCCTTCCATCAGTATATAGGTTTTCTCATTGTATCTTCCTATTGAGTTTGCCAATAAATACCTTGAACTATTCTTAGAAAATGATCTATTTTTTTATTAAAGAGGTGGGGAGGGGGTAATAGATGTCTTCATATGGTAACTCGTGGTGAAACTCCCAAAGAGAAATAACAAGGGATTTTCTAACATCAAATATCTATTAAAGTAAATTAAAATCATTTTAAATATAATATATGAAACAGCCTGGTATTTTAAAACTGGAAACTCATTTCGCCACATTGGCGAGGAAAGAGAGGGAATTGCAATCGTATTTACATTTGAACATTGTCATCTCGTGTATAGGCACTGTGGAACTGAAGCACACCATATTTCCACTTGAGATTATCGATAACATTTAATAAAATGAGTCCTTTTTTCTTTTATTCTTTCTTTATTTTTGTAGTACAATATATATTCCTTAAGCTTAAAGTCAGTACTTCAGTAGCCATCCCCCAGGTTATGAAAAAGATACAAAAATCTTTGTATTTAACTGAGCGCTTCACAGTGCCAGCAACGTGGTTTTTGACTGTTGTGCGCATGCGCACATAGGAGGGGATGGGGAGGAAGGTGGGATTGCCAGGTAGAGAGAGCACTGTTGCTCTCGCAGTGCCGGCTCTGGAGTGATGATGGAGGAAGTATTTTTTTACTCAGCGTGTGTTGTGCTTAAAAACCATATATCATATTCTTGAATGTGATAGAGTGTAGAATAGTGTAGAACTAGATTATTATTCTACCTCTAACTATTCTATTTGATTAATTTTTTTTCAGTTCTTTTATTTAACAGAAATACTAAATGCGCGTGCAGTACTTTCAGTGGAGAAGATTTTCCTCAATTGGCATCCAGAGATCAAGGAGAAAATTATTGAACTTTTTGCTCAAATTAAAATAAGAAGAATGGATTTCATTTTTAAATTAATAGATCAAGCTTGAAATGTAAAAATGTAAGTTATAGTAAGTAAACAACGTTATTTTTTGTTAAGAGTTTTATCAAGTTTCTGAATAAATTTTCTTTTTATAAAATTTTAAAACAAAGGCTAAACATTTTATGGAGCAGCACCACCGCTAATTTTAGCCGCCACTGCATTTGAAGTCCGTTTGGTTAATGGCGTAGAAAGAAACCATACACTAATACACAAATAAGTATTAATGGAAGCTCTCAATATTTTTTAGATTTAATTTATAATTAACAAATCAAATAAAATATATTTCTAGAATACCAGATTTTAGTATCCTTCAAACAATGTTGGGGGTCGAAAGTGGCGTCTATAAAATCAGGGCTTAGAATAGAAATGTCGTAATATATTCACCGAGGGGAATAAATACATATAGTATTATAGTATTAATAGCAATTTTAGTGGGAGGGTCAAACCGCTAAAACACTCCCCACAAAGTGGTCCATCTATCTAGTTAATTCGGGAGCTAGGTGAGGCTTGGTGACCTTAATAGAGGTGAGGCTTGGTGACCTTAGTAAATGTGAGAATTCGTGAGTCGCGCGGTGACTGGAACCCCCTCCCATTGTAAGCATTGCTAAAACTGTCAACTGCTTTCAGATAGGCCTACATCAAACTCAACAACACTCCACGGCTGAATTATTCTTTTCTGCTGAGTCGGCCAATCAATACCCCGTGGTCTACCTTGTTACTGCTTTGCAGGTACAGCCTCACATTCAATAACTGGGAGATATGTTACATGTACAGCCTCCTGTACAATAGCTTGGAGATATCTTATATGTAGTCTCACATACAATAACTTGGAGATACCTTATATGTAGTCTCACGTGCAATAACCTGGAGATACCTTATATGTAGTCTCAATTGCAATAACTTGGAGATACCTTGTATGTAGTCTCACATACAATAACTTGGAGATACCTTATATGTAGTCTCACGTGCAATAACTTGGAGATACATTATATGTAGTCTCACGTGCAATAACTTGGAGATACCTTATATGTAGTCTCACTTGCAATAACCTGGAGATACCTTATATGTAGTCTCACGTGCAATAACCTGGAGATACCTTATATGTAGTCTCACGTGCAATAACCTGGAGATACCTTATATGTAGTCTCACGTGCAATAACTTGGAGATACCTTATATGTAGTCTCACTTGCAATAACCTGGAGATACCTTATATGTAGTCATCACGTGCAATAACCTGGAGATACCTTATATGTAGTCTCAATTGCAATAACTTGGAGATACCTTATATGTAGTCTCACATACAATAACTTGGAGATACCTTATATGTAGTCTCACGTGCAATAACTTGGAGATACCTTATATGTAGTCTCACGTGCAATAACTTGGAGATACCTTATATTTAGTCTCGCATACAATAACTTGGAGATACCTTATATGTAGTCTCACGTGCAATAACTTGGAAATACCTTACATGTACAGTATCTCATTCAATAACTTGGATATATATTATATGTACAGTCTCCCATAATTTACCTTGACACTACTTTGGGTCTACAGTATAAAAAAGGAATAGCTTGGAACTTCTTCTCATGTACAGCATTACATACAGTATATTTGAAATAATTAGATTGTGGAATATTATACACAATGCCATGCGACAGATTTTCATGTACAATACTTTTAAACACATTGTGATATTACACTTGGATCAAATATTGAACCTACATATTATATACTAAATACGCTATTAATTCTCAACCTAAAATAAAGACATACAATATTATATATCCTGTCAAACAGATTATTAATCAAATTAAAACCCACCTCGGTAGCATAGTTGGCTAACGCGCTAGTCGTGTTGAGCTCGTCTGCTGAGGACAGGGAGATCGTGTTTCGAATATCGGTCGGGTGAACTGGGGGTGGGTTTTCCTAAATGGTTCTCCACTCTCTCCACGCAAATGCGGGTTCACTTCCTCTAATTCAACATTTCCAATTCCTAATCCATTAGCGTAGTTAGTACTTAAGGCGTATAACCCGAACGGTTAGTAAGACGCGGTGCTAAGTAATAATAATAATTATAATAAAATTAAACTTTTACGAGCATAATGAATGCTATCATAATAAACTAAAAATCACCATTTTACTCGAATGTTTTATTCTAATAAACTTTTAAGTGGTGGACTCTGATTTTAATGTAGTACAAATCCGAGTGAACAACTTTGTTAGTCCTCAGAACTACTTATAATTACCGTTAAGTATGTTATTTATTCATTTAGTATTAACAAACTGTAAAAGAGAATATATAGCTATGTGTTGACTTGTTTCAACAAAAACCTTCTCAAGTGGCTACAGATCCAATAATAGAGTTTATTTCTTAAATTATAAAAAAATAACTAAAACGCGTCCTGATATTCTGACTAAGAAATATTAATAAAACACATTTTAATTTTGTCTTATAAAAGGTCTTGCTAGCAGACAAAAAGTGACACAAAAAATTAATTAATATATACAATTTATCACAAGTATTTGATATTTATGATATAAATAGCTGAAGTGTTAATTACCTATTTCGGGGGTTTTCAAGAAATATATTTTTGGAACAACGAGTACAAATATAATGTGTTAAGAATTCATTTTTTTAAATATTTTCATAAATTTCTCGGCCAACATTTCACTTCTCGTGGTTTTTCTCAAATTGATATGGTGATATTTCACTCTCTTGGTAACGCGTTCTCTAAAGACTAGACATCAGTTAGGCAGTGTTGGCACCCTTGCTTGTCGCTTCTAGCCCCTCTCAGAGAGGTTCCACAGGCCTGCGGCTCTCAGATAAAGTGCACAAGATTCGCTCGCTCCCACAATGCACCTCCGGGGGCAACACTCATCCCTATAATCAGGGCAATCGTTGTAAGATGGCAAGACACACATGAGTTACATCGGTGTTGGTTATGGTAATTGTAAGATGGCAAGACACACATGAGTTACATCGG